>JACEIK010004812.1:85685-98125 GCA_018107945.1 Datura stramonium
CCACAAGCTGAACATAATTAGGAGTCTTGACTCCAAAACCATGTGGTAAGCTAATTAACTTGAAATCATACATCATACTTGAAAATATGGGCTTTCCCAATACTTAAACATGCTTGAAAATCCATGATTCACTTGAAAACACGATCATAGACTTGGGTAACTTTAAGACATGCTTTTCATCACAAATATCTCTTCATACTTGAATATACATCATAAATCTCAACTTTCATAAACTTCCCATGAATGGGCATTATAATTTATAAAACTCGAAAACACGATTTATAATTGAAAATATTGTAATACTTTCCCATGAATCATAATTCAATAACAGAAACATGCTTAGATCATACCCATGGTAGAAACTTAGGAAATTCATGCATTGGGTTAAAACACCATAGGATCAACATATAGATTTTAATGAATTAGAGAGGGATTGGGCATGGGTGTGAACAAATTCACCCGTTCATAACCTTACATAACTGAGAGGATCTGATTATACAACTTCTCTGATTTCCCAAGGAAGAATTGGTGATAAAATTGAAGGAAATTGAGCTTGATCACCTCTCTAGACTTTTACTCTTGCATGCATGAATAAGAATAGCCTAGAATGAACTTAACCCTCTTAATACTCACTATTCATAACTTAAAACGATGTAGTTTAGGCCTTAGGATCATAAGAATTGCATATAAGCCCTTATTAAATTCGTAGAAAATAATTGACTGCCAATCCCCACGAGGGACTGGACGAGTCGTCACAAAGGAAACAAGTCGTCGTGTACTGTCGTGAAGTCCACTGCCATTTTTCCTCTAGGGGTCCCTACGAGGGATCTAACGAACCATTACTGGTGACCACGACTCGTGGTCACCACTCATTACCACCATTACCCAAGAACATCTAAGTCTTTAATCAACTGATGACCACGACTGATCAAACGAATCGTGGCATCTAACAACGACTCGTTTTGTCCATTCATAGGGAACACTGCTAACTCAACCTTCACCTTTCAATATCCCTTGACAACGAATGACTCAACGAGTCGTGGGGACTGACCACGACTCATGGTCATGTCCGTGGCGACTCAAAACCATAAATTTCCAATTTAAGCCATGCACCTCACCATGAGTCACTTCACGACTCATGGTCTACCCCACGGGTCACAGGATGACATGTTCTGTGACCTAGTACAGAAAATCCTGTTTTCTCCATTTCATCTCCCAAGTCTAATCTCAGGGATTTCGAGGTATAACATATTGTATAAAACACTTATGCATCATGCCCTTGACTATGGGGTGGAGGGTGCTAGGAGAATAAAGAAGGAAGCTTTCTTTAAGGATTTCGGTGATCAATGGATGAATTGTCTAGTTCAAAACATGGCATTAGTCATGACTGTTCTAATGACTAATTGTCTATCATGTAGCCGGATGAATGGTACTTACTGTTTGTTTCTTAAGTCACATAGATGTTGGATTTAATGATTTACGTAGCGAGCAGAACCTAGATAAAATCTTTTCAGAGTAAATATTCTTTTTCTAGATTAAAAACATGGAATACTACACGAAGTTTTTTTTGCACCTATGGGTGTGACCTAGTGAACAATGAAGTGGTTGAGAACCATGAGGTCTCAGATAATTTCTTTCCATTTGTCCTTGGTCAAGTTGCGGGCAAGATGGCCTGGACACCATGGTTATCAGAAATAAAAGATTCACAACATGTGAAAAATTAAGTGATAAATAAGTATTGACAATGAGGAACACCAAAAATTATGAGAATGTTGCTAAATGCATTCACTTATCTGAAAAAGAAAAAAATAAATAAAGGAAAAAAAACAAACTAAAGTACCTATTTCCACTCGGCAGGTTACAAGCCCACAAATTTCTGTTCTTTAATTATGTAGGTGCAGGTTACTTGGTAGTGGATGTGTATAGCTGCACCAAAAAAAAAATCTAGTGTTGACTTAAGATTTGAAAATAAAGGACAATATTACCATTGAGACTTGTTATCTTCACAAAATCTTTCTACATTTGATTTAATATTAGATTTTCTATAGATAGCAACTAATTCAATCTGGAAAAATGTATTCAATGCTTCGATTTGACTTAAGACTAGAATGTCAATGCATTAAATGCTTTTACTTTTTTTCTTTTTTTGTGCTATATATTTCTCAATTCATTGAATAAAAACCTTGCATCTGACTTCCATCTCTAGCTTGCATCCTTTCATGGGTCGCAATAAGCTTGTGACGAAGAAAATTTAGGATTCAACATCCCATCAGCAGACCTATTCAAAGCGTAAGCATAGTATTGTTAAGAAGGCAAATGAGTTGGCTGTTTTAGGTGACATAGATGTTGCTCTTTTAATGTTTTCTCTAAACGGTCAAGTGACCAACTATTCTAGCAGAGGATGGTGAATATTCTCATTAGTAATTCTTATGAATTGAATTTCTGAAATGAGCTTTTTTGTTTGAATATTCTACATTTCCTTTATGATAGTTTTGAGATACAGAATGTGATATGATTTTTTTTTGTTTTGTAGTGTTGAGGATATCATGTTCCGTGTTGTGGACCAGCCTGGCAAACTGAACAGGCAGTATGTTTTTCATATGCCAAATCCATGAATTAGACTTTGCCAATTCCATATAACTGACTATCTCAAATGTTTTTTTTGTTTTGTCCTTGTTGTCTGTCATGACCCAAATGGAGGCCAAGATCGTAATACTGGACAAGGAGCCCAGAGAGACTCCAAGTCAATGCATGGAATAAGCATATATTTAACTCAATCAATAAACTAAATAATCTACACTATACTTATAGAGGGAGTCTAATTCAACCTAACATCAAAATACGAAATCCGAAGCTAAATACATATATATGTCTGAAAATCCTCTAAACATGACGAGATGATGCGAAGAGACCCCAACTAACTCAACAAGGCTGAAACTGAAATACATAAAGGAAAATTGGATAATCTAGTCCTAGGGAGATGAGGACTCATCAACAATGCATACGCTAACTCTGATAGTCCAACTAAGAGCGGGGCTGAACCTTAGAGTTTGATCCTGTATCATGAAATGATACAACATAAAGTATGCAGTTAGTACGTGGAATGTACTGAGTATGAAAGGTAAGTAAAACCAATAAAGTAAATAAAATCATTTAAAGACAATTCATAATATAACATAAACATTAAGAGTCTGAGAGTAGGGCTTGAATACATTCCTATTGAAAGCATGATCTCTTCATAACATAACATAACATAACATAACTTCATAACATCATAACTGAATCAATTGACTCAAAACTGAATTCTGACATTTATAAGTAAAGCTGAACATTGAGTCAAACCTGATTTAGAACATGCATTTACATAAATATGATGAGTAATGCAACATGCATATCTGAAATCATGAGGAACAATGGGAGACTCGTCTTTTAACCGGCATACCACGATAGAGATTATGTGGTCCCAACTATAACATTCAAGTGGGTAGAGCTATCCAAAGCCTTGGAAGGGCTAGAGACGATACCATGATATCTATATCAAGCTGAAGGAACATTCATGTAGGGGAAGCTCATGAGGGAGGTCCCAAATTCATAATAGTGTAAACCTACATTGGCGCGTAGTTCTGAGGCATAGGGTGATCGACCCTTAGCCTACTCGGTGCTAGACATTACTCCCAAAACATGCATATGCTCTACATCATTTTATAACGAAGCTCAATATCGTCTATTGACGAAGCTCAATAATTAAATATATCTCAAATATGAAATCATGCATATGAGAAGCTTTAGCTCAAGACATACCACAAGATAAAAACATAATTGGGAGCCTTAGCTCCAAAACCATGTGGTAAGCTACACATAGAAAAACTTGAACTCAAAACATACCACAAGATGAAAATATAATTGGGAGCCTTTGCTCCAAAACAATGTGGTAAGCTTAATTCAGAAAAATCATCATATATGCTTAACATGTGGGAATTACCCAAAGCTCTATTATAATTAGAAATACTCAATTCTTATCAAAAATGTCATGACCCAAGCGTAGACCCAGATCGTAGACACGGGACAAGGGACCCCGAGAGACCGTAAGTCAACCCATGGCATAAGAATTCAACTAACTCATTTAATAATCATGAAGAAAACATAATTGTAACTCAGCGGAAGTCTCATACAACAATAGATCAGAATAATATCCGAAGCTATACATATATAAGTCTGAAAGCTTCTAATCTGGACGAGGTGATGGGACAAGACCCCAACTAACTCAACAATACTGAAACTAAAAGTACATAAAGGAAAATGATAGTCTAGTCCTCAAAAGATGAGCACTCACCAACAAAACAAGTGCTAACTCTGATAAGAGACTACGAGCGGGGCTGAACCTGAGAACCGAGTCCTGCATCATGAAACGATGCAGCATAGAAGTATGCGGTTAGTACGTGGAATGTACCGAGTATGCAAGGTAAGTAAAACCGCTCTAGCAACGTAAATCATTTAAAAACATGTCATGCATATCATAAGCTTCCAAGTATAAGTAGAAGCACTACTTGCATTCATTCTGAAATCAAAATCTTATCGTGACTTTACCATGCTTAGCTTTACAATATAATGACCGACTCGAATGACTCAAAGTTGAACATAACATTTATATAAAAGCTGAACGATGAGTCAAACCTTGATTTTCGAACATGCATGCATAAGATAATTATCATGAGTGATGAATATGCAATCTGAATGATTTAGACAGTGGGAGACTCTTCACTTAACCGACATACCACGATAGAGATTATGTGGTTCCAACTATCACACTCAAGTTGGTAGAGTCATCCATGACCTTGCCAGGATGATGGATGATACCATGATATCAATATCAAGCTTAAGGGCCAATTAGGCCAGGATTTTACATAGAATTTCATACTTTAGAGAGGGATTGGCCATGGGTGTGGAAGAAATCACCAATTCATAACATTAAATACCTGTTGGTAGCTGATTCTAACACTTCTTTGAATGCCCAAAAGAAAATTGATGGAAATTGAAGATTACTAGCTTGATCACCCTCTCAAATCTTTCTACCTTGCATGCATGAATGAGTATGACCTAAAATGAACTTAACCCCTTTAAAAGTCACTATTCATAACCTAAAACATCGTATTTTAGGCATTAGGAACTTGGGAATTACGGAGAAGCCCTTAATAATTTCACAGAAAATAACCGCCAGGTGGTCCTAACGGAGGACCTAATAACTCGTTACTGGTGACCACGACTCGTGGTCACCATCCGTGATGTACACTACCTTCGTGCCAAATATATTTTTTTTATTTTTTTTTCAAATAGCTTACCATAACCTACCACAAGAATCATGGGGACTGACCACGACTCGTGGGGTCCCTTCCATCTAGTCCACTGCCCTTTTCCCTTTTCTTTTCTTAATCCCCCTCCCATGACTGACCCAACGACTCGTGGGGCCTGGACACAAGTCGTGGTCATGCCTGTGGGTGTCCCCTCTTCTCAAGCCTTAAATTTCATCCCCTGTTCTTACCCACGAGTCACATCACGACTCGTTGGTTGATCTCATGAGTCTCCTCACGACTCGTTCTGAGTCTGCTGCAAAATTTTCACATTTTCTCCGTTTCAACTCCGGGGTCTGATCTTTAGGCTTCCGGGGTATAACATTTTCCCACTCCAAGTGATTGTTGAAGACCCGGTCCAAATGAACATATACTAACTTTTACACATCTTTTACTAATTGTTGGCCGACAGGTCATTGGAGTTCCATCTGACCTTAACATGTCTTTCATCGCAGTATTTGACATAGAGACTCACACAGTCGAAATATGAAGGAGAAATGGCGGAAAAGATAGCTATGTATGCCACTGTCCTTTTGGACTTCATTTATATGTATTAGTCTATTAGTTCGCAGGAGTGGATATATGATTTCTATCTTTCTTTCTTCTTTTTTTCCTTTTTTTCTTGGTATTTTTCTACGTGATTGAATAATTTTTGTCTTTTTGCTAGGTATTTTGATGATGCTGATGATTGGTCAACGTTCTATAGTGTCGAGGTAAGATCTGATGCTTCCACATTAGTGTTTGTTTTTGTCTTTGTGTTTCTATCCCAACCACTAACTTATGCATTACAGAGAAGTCATCGAAAATGTGAATATAATGTCACGACCTAAACATAAGCCCGGATCGAGAAACGGGACAAGAAACCCCGAGAGGCTCCATGTCGACCCATGGCATGAACATACATCTAACTCAATCATAGATAAGCAAAAGATCATCACAAATAACATTGCAGAAATCTAACCAAAACATAACATCTAATTACATGCACAAGTCTAAAGTTGAAATTCAACTATGTCCGAGAAGCCTATAATATTGACGAGTTGATGGGACAAGACCCCAACTAACTCACTAAAATCTTAAAACTAAAACAACTAGTAAGAAGGGCCCTCGCAAAATAAGGACTCACCAACTTAGCCTGAGAGGTGCTAACTCCATAAGTCTGACTAGTGGCCGGACATAGCTTGGATATTGGATCCTGTGTCATGAAACGATACAACATAGAGTATGCGGTCAGTATGTGAAATTTATCGAGTATGAAAGGTATGTAAAAAAATGGACATTTAAAATACATAAGAGTTCAAAAGAGTAGGAAGACATGCCTATAAGATAGATATCACAATGTAAACATAAGGCTCAAGGTTTTTAAAACATTCATAAATCATTCATAATCATAATCATAAGTGAAAAACATTGTTAAACATGACTTGAGCCAAAGTGCATAAAAATAACCATGCATAAAGCATGAGGGCCAATGGCAGGACTCGTTCATAACCGACACCATCATGGTAGAGCCTTGCATGATGCCCCAATTATCTCACTCAAGTGGGTAGAGTCATCCCTGCCTTGCCAGGTAAGGGATGTGTAGTATGTGATGTCACGATGAGGGGATCCATTAATATTGGAATATATATATATATATATAGACAGATAAACCTAAAGTGGGATGTAGTTCTAAGNTAAAGTGGGATGTAGTTCTAAGATACCGGCGTAGTCCTTTGAATGTCGGGCTACTCGGTGCTAGACAATGCTCCCAAAAACATGCACACTAGGCTGGTATAGTAACCGTAACATCATTCATGAAGTTCATGGACAAATAAATAATAACATCACTGATCCCCATTTAATATACATGTTTAGCCATGAACTAGGGCCCATGAATTGGCGAAGATTCATAAATCCATAAATCATAAAAGCCATGCATACTTGTAAATATGTATAAACTTGATATTTCATAAATCCATGATAAGCACTTGAGAGAAATCGAATCATAAAGCATAAATCATCATTGGTCTAGTTAATATAAAGATCATAATGAAATCATAGCTTGACTTTTCATAAACATTCATAATTCGGCATAATTGGATTTAAAAAATCAAATCTATAAACTTATATTTAAATAGACACAAAATCTGCCCATAGATCATAAAACAACTTTAGAAACATGTTTGGATCGTACCCATGATTGATACTTAGAGAATTCACACATTGGGTAAAAATCCCATAGATTTAACAATTGGAATTTTCATGAATTTAGAGGGAATTGGGCATGGGTGTGGACAATTGCACCCATTCATAACCTTACATACCTCAATAGACCTGATTTTGAAAATTCTTTGATTTCCCAAGGAAGAATTGAGGAAGAACTTTGAAGAACTAGCCTTGATCACCTCTCAAACTTCTAAACTTTCATGCATGAATTAGGATAGGCTTAGAATGACTTAACCCTTCTTAAAACACTCCATTCTGACCTTAAAATGATGTAGTTTAGGCCTTAGGAACATAGGAATTGCGAAAAATCCCTTAATAAATTCATAGGAAAAAATAGACTGCCAGTACCAATGAGGGACTAGATGAGTCGTCGTCACTGTCCATGGCTCGTGGTCAGCCTTCGTCATGAGCACTACCAAAATTCCTCTGAGGGTCACCACGAGAGACTTAACGGGTCGTTTTCGGTGACCACGAATCTTGGTCACCTCCCATCCTCCTCACCACGGGGGACACCACGACTCGTGGTGTACCTAACGAGTCGTGGTGACCAATCCATAAGGTACACGACACATCTTCTTCTTCCTTCATATCATCCTTGACGATGATTGACTTAACGAGTCATGGTGCTGACCACAACTTGTGGTCATGTCCATGGTCACCCCAAATTCAAGATTCCAAATCATGACCAATCTTCACCCCATGAGTCACTCTACCACTCATGGCCTACCCCACAGGTCACAGGACGACTCGTTCTATGACCTGGTGCAAAAAATTCAATTTTCTCCATTTCAACTCCTAGTTTAGATCTTAGGGCTTCTGGGGTATAACAATATCTCCCCCTTTGGAATACTCATCCTTGAATATTTAAAATCATATAGAAAAGTAGAGAAATGCAATCATCTTACTCAAATACTGAACAGATATGTTGAAAACTGACAGAGTGACTAACTCCGATTTGAACTACATGAGTGAAATGAATTCCCAAACCACACATACATCCATTTACATGAAAGGAATTGACGTACATGAGCTGAAAATGAAACTAAATAGAGTATTAAGGAAGAAGCTGATACCTCATGCTGAAACTAAGTTAAAAGGGAATAGATGTGGGTATTTAGCTGTCATATCTGCTTCAGCTTCCCACGTAGCTCCCTCAACATGTTTATTCCTCCATAAAACTTTAACTTTTACTGCTGACCACGACTCGTGGTCACCTCCCGTTGCCTTTACTGCCCATTTTCTTCTTCCTTCGCCTCGCCCTTGACCACGACTGACTCAACGAGTCGTGGTGCTGACCACGACTCGTGGTCATGTCCGTGGTGACCCAAAAACAAGAAATTCCAACTTAAGTCTGACCCCTCACCACGAGTTACTTAACGACTCATGGTCATCCTGAAAGGTCACTGGATGACTCGTCCTGTGACCTGGTGCAAAAAATCCTATTTTCTCCATTTCAACTCCCTAGTATGATCTTAAGGCCTTTTGGGTATAACAATATCTCTCCCTTGGGAGAATTTATCCTCTAATGTTGAAAATCATAAAGAAAAGCATATAAATGCAGCCATCATATTAAAATACTGATCATATAAGCTGAAAACTGACGAAACTACTGCCTCCGAACTAAACTACATGGCAGAACTAAATTAATGAATTATACATACATACTTTTACATGAAAGAAACTGGGACACATGAACTGAACATGAAACTGAATAGAGTTTTAGGGAAATCGATGATACCTCAAGCTGAGACTGAGCCGGAAAGGAATAGATGTGGGTATCTAGCCATCATATCTGCTTCAGCTTCCCACGTAGCTCCCTCGACATGTTGATTCCTTCACAAAACTTTGACTCAGGCTACTTCTTTGTTTCTTATCCTTTGAACCTGACAATCCATTATTTCCACCGAAACCTCTTCATAACTAAGAATGTCTTTCACACCGACACTGTCCATCAGAAAAACTAGTGTTGGATCACACAAACACTTCTTTATGAGCGATACATGGAAAACTAGATAAACTGAAGCTAATTCTGAGGGAAACTCCAACTCATATGCTACTTGCCAACCCTTTTTACGATTCGGTACGGGCCAACATAACGGGGACTGAGCTTTTATTTATTTCCGAACCTCATCACTAACTTCATGGGAGATACATTCAGAAACACCCAATCATTGATTTCAAACTCAAGTTCTCTCCTCCTCACATCCGCAGAGGACTTTTAGCGACTCTGAGCTGTTTTTAAATTGTCCCTTATAAGCTAAACTTTCACCAAGGCCTCTGGACTTAACTTTGTCATATCATCACAGCTTTACCGACTTCAAACCAACCAATAGGTGATCTACATCTTTGCTCATAGAGAGCCTCAAACGGAGCGATTTGAATGCAGGAACGGTAGTTGTTGTTATATGCAAACTCAATAAGGCAAATGGTCATCCCAATTACCCTTGAAGTCAATCACACACACTCTTAACATATCCTCAAGAGTTTAAATAGTCTACTCTATGTGACCATCTATTTGCGGATGAAATGTTGTGCTAAGCTTCACCTGTGTACCAAGTCCCTTTTGAAACGATCTTGAAAACTGGGAGGTAGACTAAGTACCTCCATATGATATGATGGAAAAAGGTAATCAATGCAACTGAACTTTCTCTCGAATGTATAATTTAGCATAATCCTTTGCTGCATAGGTAGTTTTGACCAGTAAGAAATGAGTTGCTTTGGTCAACCTGTCCACAACCACCCAAATGGAGTCACATTGTCAACAAGTGTGAGGCAATCTTGTGATGAAGTCCATATTAATTTCCTCCCATTTCCAAGTAGGATACTGATGCCTTGAAGCACACCTCCCCATCTTTGAGCTCCAGTTTCACCTGTTGACAATTCGGGCATGTAGCTACAAACTCTGCTATATCCTTCTTCATGTCATTCCACCAATAGACTTCCCATAGGTCATAATACATCTTGGTGGCACCTGGATGTATGGAATATCTAGAACCATGAGCCTCATGCAACATCCAATCTCTCAAATCATCAACATTCGGAATGGACAAGAGACCCTGATATTGAAGCATACCATCTCCCCCTTTGGATAAGACCTCTACCTTTTGATTTTTAACGACATCCTTCAACTTTACCAAGATAGGATCCTCATCTTGTCTAGACTTTACATCAGCCACCAAGGAGGATTCTGACCCATTCTGCACAATAACACCACCATCAGTTGAGTCAACCAAAAGAACTCTTAACTTGCAAGCTGATGCATGAAAACACTTAAACCATACCTCCTACCGAAGTATGAAGCATACATTGTCAATAAATAACCCAACTAGAGGTTGGGGTCAATCCCACAGGGAATATGGAAGAGCTAGATAAATCTGGTAAGTGAACTTGTTATGTAGTTACTCCAAATAGGAGGGTTCTAAAGAAAACAATAATTAAAAACATAGTTAAAGCTTTAGTTGAAATCAAGAATGAAAGATAACTAGGGTTTTGTATTCCCCATGGGTTCATAACTGCTTCGGGTATACATATGTGATCATCACCAATGCTTACTTGTAGAACTGATAACTTAGGTTCATTCAAATGACTGGCTCGTCCCTATTGAATGACTATACTCAATCACCGGGTCAGGTCTCATGAGAAATTGCAAATTAACCGTTATCAATATGTTCCAAATTTAACTATCTTGTGACCACTACTCAAGTTAATACAATGATCATCAAGATCAAGGCTTTGTTGTAGTTCTCTTTTCCTAATCTCTACCTTTCTAGGCTTAATCATGTAAATAATTCGGGCATGTCCTAATGTTGTACACCATTAAGAAACGTTTAAGCATGAAGAGAATACAATACAAGTGTTTTGCATTGTTTTTGAATCACTTTTACGTAACCCTAGCTTGTTAATCCACCATGGTTCCCACAACCCTAGCTATGAAGGTTTTAGCCTCTCATAGTTGCAAGATTTTGATTTGCATTCATATTTAAATACATAAATCAATATTTACAATTATGGATGAGAGAAAAACTTTTTTGTATTAATCAGCTAAATCCTCAAGAACAATTTGAAGATCTAAAGAAAGCCAATAAAATGTTGATCACAAGTTGAATAACTCAATTCTCACATCTAAGTCTCCCTAACATGATTGATAATCAATTCTAATCACTCCTAATCACCTCTCTCTTATGAAAATAAAACATAAAACATATTTATACAGACATAAAAATCCTTTTCTAGGAAAACAGGGTGTATTTCCATAACTGAAGCCATCTGCGTCACCACTTGTCCTACGACCCGTAGCAGGTATGTACGGGTCATACCTTCTTCCCGTAGGTCATTGGCTGGATGAAATTTGACTAAGTGTTGGACCTTGGTATGACTCGTACATTCTTCTTACGAGTCTTACTAAACCTTCCATTGCTTGACTCCGAGACTTTGAAATTTTTCTAAAGTTCATCACGAGTGCTTTGGTACGACTCGTACCTTGCTGCCACGATTCGTACTGTCTATCCATAGCAGGAGTCAACCTCTTGTGCAAATCTTCTGAATCTTCCCATACTTCTTCACTACGGCCTATACAAGCTTTGTACGACTCATACTGAGAGTCGTAGGATACACCTCTTCATCCTTAACCTTCTGAAACATCTCACGACCAGCAGTATGACTCGTAGCACCTTCCTACGGCTCGTACTAAGGACTGTGAGTTAAGCTTATTTTCTACACTTTCAGACTATCTTTTGCACAGTTTTTCTTCAACACCTATTTATCCTGTATCCAAAGAAAAAGTTCCTTATATCCATATAAATATACCTAAGTCCATGCTATTTTCTTAGTTTTGAGCGTCGAAAGTGCTATAAACTCACAACACATCAACACCCTCAACTTAAG
>JACEIK010004812.1:98409-119960 GCA_018107945.1 Datura stramonium
GCTTTTCATTTCTTTTCTTCCCTTTTCACCTCTTTTATGAACATTTGTATAGGTGTGGTGTATTTTTAACTTTTTCCAACATTTTTTTCTTTTGAATTTTCTTGTTTCAAGATTTTCAAACACTTTTATTTATTTATTTTCTTCTCTTCACACCACACCTCATTTTTAACGTTTTCTCTTTTCTCTCCCTTTTTATCATTTCAATCACTTATGCACCCCTACTCTATCTACCCTCAACTTAGGCATTTTTCCTATGTTGAGATTCATAATATCCAAGGAAGGACTAGGGCAAAAATAGGTTTGTTATAAAGAAATAGGTACGGTTAATCGGTGAATCAAAGAAAAATGATCTATTAAAGGCTCAAAGTTAGGATCAAGGGAATCATATGATTTTGGTAGGATTATTTAGGCTAAAAGTTATTAAAAAAAAGGTCTATGATCAAATCCTAACCAACCATCCTTAGCTTATACAAAAACCAACCAGGCAAGTTCTAGATCTTCAACACAATACTGAACTAAGTACTACTCACCACTCACTCATTGTACATGAATTATATTCACCTCACCTGTCTGGTTTATACATGGCTTAATAAGACTCCTCATGCCAATAACATCAAATGACCCACAAAAATCATGCATGCAGTCACAAATACATAGCTAATGCATCAAATTTTTTTTAAGTAGGGTCAATTTTTTTTCAAAAATCAAAACTAGTGTATTTTCATTGACTGAGTAATTATCAGTTATTTCCTAGTTAAACAAAAATCTCAAAAAAAGAAATAAAATGCTAAACATGTCGGTTCTACGACATAGCATGTTCGATGGAAAAGAAACACAGCAAGAAAAACCCTCGGATGAATCAAAAATCCCAAAAATCACAAGTACACACCCTCCCCTTTTTGATAAATGAATCTTCATCCCCGAAGATTGAACTATAAGATCATAGGGAAGGGAACATACCTATGGCACTCTAGGTGCTCCTGTCGTCCTGCGGAGAAGGCACCTCCGCTGTAATTGTGGCGCTAGCGGTGGCCGGTGCACTCAATGAAGTATCCACAGGGAGAGTGGTTACCCCCTTAGTAGTTTTGGCCGCTTCTACGGCCTCGGTGTCAATCTGGTCTGAATGTTGCTCACCCGAAGGATCACGACCACTGGCAAGATTGGGCTGAGTTATGGTGGAGCTTCCTTCTCCTCTAGCTCATTTCTGCAACTCTGACATATGTGCATCCTGAGTCTACAGGCTCTGTTCTTTGGCCCGCTTGCGTTCTTTCCTTTCCTTCTTCCTCTTCTTTCTCAGACTCTCCTCTCCAATCTCCTTAAAAGCTCTTTTCTTTCCCTTATCTCCAACAGCTACCATCGGCTCCCAATAAGTCCCCAAGTCAATCTCCTCATCAAGCTCTGCATCTAGGTCTGGAAGAGTGGGGGTTGCTATGACTGCATGTTGTCGTGATGACAACTCGGCTACTTGGCTCCGAAGAGCCCCCCAACTCTTCACGGAGATTGCTGTATATTGAGCTTGAGTCTTTTCCATCCACTTGAAACCATATAAGCTGAATATCCACTTCATCTCCTCAACTTCATTTAGTGAAGTTGTGAGGATCCACGGTTCTTCCTGGATGCTTCGCCTTGGCTTGTTCTTAGTAGTGAGAGAAATTCCTTGCTCATATATTTCTCTAGCTCCCAACACTATCCATCGGACTATGCAGTTCTCTCTTGATGGGGTCTGTACTTGTGCAGCATTTGGAGCCTCCTCCTCCGATTCATTGCTGCCACTTGCCTCACCTGATTGGGTCTCCTCAGACCCTTCTTTTGCATTTGAGTCATTTCCCGAATCCTAATTACCTCCTGTAGCTCCCTCCTCAGACTAGGGAGCTTGGGCAGATGTGGCAGTGGCTACTTCAGCTTATGCTCTTGCTTTTTCCCTAGTGGTTCTAGTTCCATCAATATCTGAAGTATCTACCTGGTAATCCTCAACCGTACCACTAGGGGCGTTTCCTGCTTGCCTATCCCCAGACTCGGATATTTCATCAATCAATGCTCTCCGGGCTATTGCTTTGGATGCCTTTTGCTTCATTGTCATTGTTTCTGTAGAGAAGAAAGTCAGAATTCCATATTTGATAAAAAAGAACAAGAAGAGAACACTTTCATATTGTTAACACGGGTTGATAGTACGGGTTGTACCCTGAAGGTACGACTCGTATGAAGGCACAGAAACTCTGTATGCATATTACGACTCACAAGTATGACTCATACCATGAACGTATGACCCATACCTTGAGTCTTCTGATGAAGCCCCAACAACACAATTTTCTCTGTATTTTTCAACAACTCGTGGTACGACCCGTAGGTCGATTCCACGAGTCGTAGGAAGGACTCTTCTGTATATCCCTATTCAGTTCTTTGGCATGAATGCTCAGTCTAATTCGTAGTGACAAACTACGACCCGTACTGTGTTTCATACCACTTTCTTAACTTATTAAATTTTGTTCAATTTGCAAGGGTTCTTTTTCACAATTTGGGTACTCAGATTTCCCCAGGTCTAGGCATATCATTCAATCAGTTAAACACTACTCATCCCTCCCCTTTTTAATTACTACCCGTAACTTCAAATTTTGTAAACTTCAATTCACAAGTTTAACCCAACAAAAATAAAATGTTTTCCCAGTTGTTCATGGTTTGATAACATCCTTGATCATTGTATTTTTGAAATTCTTCGAGCAAAGTCAATACTCCCAGGGGTTTTGATAGATATAGCTTCAAACAAGTCAAGATGTTTGATATTCAATACATTACTTACTTGTTTCTTCTTTCTTCAACCGGTAATCACAAATGTGGGTAGAGTCGCGCTTAATTTGGGCACGAAATTGCTCCAAGACTTCTAGGTTTTGAGTTACGGGTGTGAGGGATTCGTGGGTAGGGTTTGTAGTTCCATTTTTGTTTGCGTGGGAAAAAGGGTCGTGTGAGGTGTTTGATTTATAATAGGAAAAGGGTAAATTTGAAAACTTGGGCTGAGTCGAGTGATTTTTAATATTCTGACCTGTCACAACTCGTTCCATGAGTCGTATGAAGGGCATATGACTCGTCCCTTGTACCTTGAGTCAGAGTTTTGAAAACTTACCTGGGGACCTACGAGTACCTCCTACAACTCGTACAAGGTAGGTACGGTTCGTATGATGACTCGTAGGTCATTTCTTTGAATTACATCTCTGAATCCCACCACGCCTCCAGCTACGGCTCGTAGGATGCTGTCACGAGTCGTACTTAGAGCCGTAGCAGTTGCTTTTTCAGCAGTTTTACTACCTCCTGTTTTTTTTTTCCCTGCACACTAAGCACGCATTAGTTTAATAACTTGGGTTGCCTCCAAAGAAGTGCTTGATTTAACGTCGTTGCACGACACAGGTGGCCCGGTTACTTAGACTTCACCAAGCCACCACTTGGGTTGTCTCCTAGAAGCGCCTGATTTAACGTCGTGGCATGTAAGTCTCTTGACTACTCAAAATTTGTTAAGTGACTCATACTCATCCTCTAGTGCTGAGATTACATTGTAGTCCTTGGGTTATTGCATTGTCCGACAGATGTTGAAAATGACCTCTTCTTTGTTTAGTTTGAACTTCAGCTGGCTAGCCTCCACATCTACTAGGCCCTATCGGTTGCAAGGAATGGTCTCCCTAAAATGATGGGGACCTCATAATCAACCTCGCAATCCAAAATCATGAAGTAGGATGGGAATATGAATTTGTCTACATTGATCAGTACATCGAACAGGATCCCTACTAGCTTCTTCATAGTTTTTTCGGCCATCAATAGTTGCATAGGGGTCAGTGTGGGGGCTCCTATGCCCAATCTCTTGAATACTGCCAAGGGCATAAGATTGATGCTTTCTCCTAGATCACAAAGTGCCCTTGCAAACTCGACATTTCCAATTGTGCAGGGTATAGTGAAAGCACCTGGGTCTTCCTTCTTTTAATCCAGGACCTGCATGGCTATGGCACTATAATGATTTACATTGTCTACCAGCTCATAGCTTACGGACCTCTTCTTCGTCACCAAGTCTTTCATAAACTTAGCATATCCCGACATTTGTTCCAATGCCTCTACCAATGGTATTTTCACATATAGTTGTTTAGGAATCGAAAGGAATTGTTGGAACTTACCATTTTCCTCCTTTTTCTTCATTCTTTGAGGGAACGGTGGCGGTGGTCGCGGGATAGCTCTGTGCACTTGAGTTGCTCCTTGATCAATGTCATATTCTTTATCCTCTATTAGGGCCTCTGGCAACTCAACACTTTCCATCTCAACACCCTTATCACTTTCCTTAATAATGCTCTCTTTCTTCTATTCAACTACAATCGAAAAAGGGGGGTCAACTGTGGTCTTACCACTCCTAGTCATCACCACCATGCAGTGGCCATCATTCTTTGGATTCAGGACGATGTGTCTAGGCAGTGTACCCTTTTGTCTAGGGTTTAGTGATGTTGACAGTTGCCCAAGCTGCTGCTCAATCTGCTTGATGGCGGTTGCATGAGACTCCACTGTCCAACCCATACCTGATATGTCACATCAGATCTCCTTTAATTGCTCATCAGTAAACCTCACCTTCTTCAGCATCTCGGTCATCATGCTCTCTAACTTTGATTGCCTAGCCTCCCCTTCTCATGCATTAGGAGGCACATAAAATCCATCCCGGTCATTGCGGTAGCCATCGTTTCTTCTCCAATCTCCATCATGCTCACGGCCGCAGCTCCTATCTCTGTACCCATTTCAGCTGTAGTTGTCTCTGTATTAGTTCCGACCTTGGTTTCCTAAACCTTGGAAACAATTATCTTTTCAAGATGCTTTTGGCGTTGGCTTGGAAACTCGCCACGTGGCTATCATGGAAATTCGCCTCTTCATCGGAGTCATAGTGATCAGCTCCCGGCTCTATTCCTTGTGTCACTACTGCATTTACCTTCTTGTCTCCTACTCCCATGATGTGCTTCATAAGCAAATCCAATGATGTGCGCATATGAGCAAACTCTTCATCGCATTCTTCTTCCTTCCTACATTGATATGCAGTCAAACCAACAATATATGTACTGACCGCTGCATCAGCCTCCCTTGTATGCCATGCCATGTTTGCCTTAGTTACCCTGTCAAGGATTGTAGCAGCTTGATCCCAGGTGTGACTCATCAATGCTCCTCCTGCCACCGTGTCTGCAACAACTTTTGTGCTATTATTTAAAGACCTGTAAAAAAATTTCAACAAATTGTCATCTGGTATTTTATGGTTCGGGCACTTTTTCATCTTCTTCTTGAAGCTCAACTAGGTTTCATGAATTGCCTCTGCCTTGAGCTGTCTGAAATTATAGATCTCGTCTTTTAGCTACAAAATTCTGGAGGAGGGAAAGAATCCACCAAGAAGGCCTATTTGAGTTCCGTCCAGTTGGTTATGCAGTCATTGGGCAACTTTGATAACCATAAAGTGGCTTCCCCTGATAGAGAGAAGGGGAAAAGTCTGAGCCGTATGGCATCCTGGTTAACTTCGGGTAGCCTGTACGCCTTGCATATTCCTATGATGTTCATCAAGTGCAGGTTGGCGTCATCCGATGCATGACCACTGAACACCCCTTTCATGTTTAGCAATTGAATCATGGTGCTCGTGATATCAAATTTGGTCCCAACGGGCAGTGGTGGTGGCACAATTGCTCCAGTTGACCCAACTTCATCGATATCTGGGTCCTCATCATCGAAGAACTGAGAGGCAAGTTTGTAACCTCTGTTTCCCCTCCCGTGTCAACCATCATTAACTATTTCTTCTCTATCATCTTTCACATCCTGAAGTGCAGCTTGCCTAGCTTCTTCAGCTATGCGGGCATCTCATTGTTCCTGGTTCTCCATCCTATGCATTATTCATACAATTTCTTGGTTCAACGGAATCAGGGGATATCCACTACTCTGAGGACTTGGCATTCACCGGAAAACAGTCTGTGGGTATCAAAAAACAAAAAGAAAATGCATTTAAGGGAATAACTACCAAAAAGTCAAATACAAGCAAATAATCTAGTCTTAGCCATATTCCCCGGCAACGACACGACTTTTTGATAACTCTCAAACCATACCTCCTACCAAAGTATGAAGCGTATGTTGTAAATAAAGAACCCAAGTAGAGGTTGGGGTCGATCCCACAGGGAATATGGAAGAGCTAGACTAAAGCCAGTAAGTGAAGTTGTTAGGTAGTTACTCCAAATAGGGGGGTTTCTAAGAAAAACAATAATTAAAACACAGTTAAAGCTTTAGTTCAAATCAATAATGAAAGATAACTAGGGGTTTGTGTTCCCTATGGGTTCATAAGTACTTCAGGTGTACATACGTGATCATCACCAATGCTTACTTGTAGAACTGATAAATTAGGTTCATTTAAACGACTAACTTGTCCCTATTGAATGACTATACTCAATCACCGGGTCAGGTCTCATGAGTGACTGCAAATTAACCATTATCAATACGTCCCAAATTTAACTATCCAGCGACAACAACTCAAGTTAATACAATGATCATCAAGATCAAGGCTTTGTTGTAGTTTTCTGTCCCAAATCTCTACCTCTCTAGGCTCAAGCAAGTAAAGAAGTCGGGAATGTCCCAATGTTTTACACCGTTAAGAAATGTTTAAGCATGAAGATAATACAATACAAGTGTTTTGCATTGGTTTTGAATCACTTTTACGTAACCCTAGCTTTTTAATCCATCATGGTTCCTACACCCCTAGCTATGGAGGTTTTAGCCTCTCATAGTTGCAAGATTGTGATTTGCATTCATATTTAAATACATAAATAAATACTCACAATTATGGATGAGAGAAAAACTACTTTGTATTAATCAACAAAATCCTTAAGAATAATATGAAGATCTACAGTAAACCAAGAAAAGGTTGATCACAAATTGAACAACTCAATTCTCACATCCAAGTCTCCCTAACTTCGTTGCTAATCAATTCTAATCACTCCTAATCACCTCTCTTATGAAAAAAAACATAAACCGTATTTATATAGATATAAAAATCCTTTTCCTAGGCTAACAAGGTGTATTTCCATAACTGAAGCTGCTTGCGTTACGACTTGTCCTACGACCCGTAGCAGGTATGTATAGGTCGTACCTGTTTCTCGTAGGTCATTGACTGGCTGAAATTTTGCTAAGTGTTGGACCTTGATATGACTCGTGCATGCTCCCTATGACTCATACTAAGCTTCTGTGGCTTGACTTTGAAACTTTGAAATTTTTCTGAAGTTCATCATGCGTGCTTTGGTATGACTCATACCTTGCTGCCATGACTCGTACTGCCTATCCATAGCAGGAGTCCGCCTCTTGTGCAAATCTTTTGAATCTTCCAATGACTTCTTCACTACGGCCCGTACAATATTTGTATGACTCGTACTCAGAGTTGTAGGATACACTTCTTCATCCTTATCCTTCTGAAACTCTCATGACCAGCAATTCGACTTGTAGGACTTTCCTATAGCTCGTACTGAGGACTATGAGTTCAGCCTATTTTCCGCACTTTCAGGCTATCTTTTGCACATTTTTGCTCCAACACCTTTTTATCCTGTAACGAAAGAAAACATGCCTTATATCCATATAAATATACCTAAGTCCATGTTTTTATCTTAGTTTTGAGTGTCGAAAGTTTTGTAAACTCACAACACATCAGACACATCCTTCACCAGCTCCTTTCTTCCATCATCCACATGAGACACACTCTCCATAGAAAGCCTACTAGGAGCGTCTGCTACCACATTAGCCTTTCCCAGATGGTAAAGGACACTCATGTTATCATCCTTAAGAAACTTTAACCACCTCCTTTGGCGTAGATTTAGATCCTTCTGGGTAAACACATATTGTAGGCTCTAATGGCCAGTAAACACATCTACATGGACCCCGTACAAATAGTGTCTCCAAATCTTCAAGGCAAATACTACCGCCGCCATTTTGAGATCATGAGTCGGGTAATTCTTTTCATGGACCTTCAGCTGACTGGAAATGCTATAACCTTACCATGTTGAATCAACACACAACCAAGGCTGATCCTCGAAGCATCACAATATACCACAAACCCATCAGTACCCTCAGGTAGTATTAACACAGGTGTTGTGGGGAGTTGAGTCTTCAATTCTTGGAAGCTCTTCTCACAAGCCTCTGACCATTGAAACTTCACTTTCTTCTGGGTCAACTTAGTCAACAAGGATGCAATAGATGAAAACCCCTCAACAAATCTTGGAAAATAACTAGCTTAACCCAAGAAACTCCTGATATTCGAAGGGTTCACCGGTCTAGGCCAATTCTTCACTGCTTCTATCTTTTGAGAGTCTACCTATACACTCTCAATTGACACAGCATGACCTAAAAATGCCACTGATTTCAACCAAAACTTGCATTTACTGAATTTAGCATACAACTACCAATCCTTAAGAGTCTGTAACACCATTCTCAAATGAGCGGCATGCTCCTCCTTGCTCCGAGAGTATATAAGGATATCATCAATGAACACAATCACGAACATGTACAGATATGGCTTGAACACCCTGTTCATCAAATCCAAAAAATCTACAGGAGAATTTGTTAGTCCAAAATACATAACTACAAACTCATAATGACCATACCGCGTCCTGAAGGCTGTCTTCGGGATGTCACTCTCCTGAACCCTGAGCTGCTGGTATCTGGACCTGAGGTCTATATTTGAAAATCAATTAGAACCCTAAATATGGTAAAACAAATCATCAATCCTAGGGAGAGGATACCTATTCTTGATGGTGACCTTGTTCAATTGCCGATAATCAATACACATACGAAGAGAACTATCTTTCTTGTGGACAAAAAGAATTGGTGCGCCTCATGGGGATTTGCTAGGTCTAATGAAACCCTTGTCTAAGAGATCCTTCAACTGCTTCTTTAACTTCTTTAGCTTGACTGGGGCCATTCTGTAAGGAGGAATAGATATAGGTTGCGTATTGGGAAGAAGGTCAATACCAAAGTCAATTTCCCGCTTGGGAGGAATTCTTGGTAAATCATCTGGGTAGACTTCTAGATACTCACATACTACTGGAACTGACTGGATAGTCGGGGTCTCGGACGTAGCATCCTTAACCCTAAGTAGATGTTACACGCAACTCTTAGAAATTATCTTTAGGGCCTTAAGGTAGGAAATGAAATGACCTACAGGCACAACTGAACTACCCTTCCACTCTAAGACTCGCTCACCCGAAAATCTGAACTCGACTGCACGTGTTCTACAATTCACTGAGGCATAGCATGCAAATAACCAATCCATGCTAAGGATAACATCAAATCGGTCATGGCTTGATCTATTAAATCTTCTAAGGTGACTTTTCTAAAGGACTGTAATAGGGCAATTTCTATACACCTGTCTAGCTATAACTGAACCACCAACTGGAGTAGAGACTGAGAAGGGTTCTTATAAGATTTCAGGACTGAATCGGAAACTACTAGTGACATAGGGTTTCATAAAAGACAAAGTAGCCCCTGGATCTAACAAAGAATATACATCAAGATGGAATACTCGTAACATACCAGTGACTATGTCTGGGGAGACCTCCTGCTCCGGATGGGATGCTAGGACATAAAATCTGTTTTGGCGCTGTTCTCCACCTGTACAAGTGCATGCACCCTACTGTGCTGGTCGTATTGGTGTTGCTGCTGATCTTGTTGTTTGAGAAGGGCCTATACCATCACCCTATCTAGTCAAGGGACACTCTTGATGCATGTGGCCGGATCTACCGCACCCATAACAGATATTCGACCCTAACAAGCACTCTCCTATATGACTCTTGCCCCACTACACACAGGTTAGAAAGGTGCACTCCGTTTGCATGCTCCTCTGGTCCCTCGAACCTGATGCTCTGCTCCTCTAATCACCTCTAGGTCTGTAGAGGACACTAGCTAACGATGGCACTACAGCTAATGACCTATGATGAGACTGCCGGCGATGTCCGCCTCCTGATCTTTGCTGAGAGAACCCATAATTGTCTGTCCTGGCCCTATTAGTCTCTCTCTCTCTCTTAGATGCACCGCCTTCATCTACTGGGCATGCAAAACTATTCGGGGAAAATCAATATCCTGATGAAGCATGTAGATTCTATAATCCTTTTCCAGGTAGTCCGCTACTCCATGTACAAATCTGCTCACCCGAGCCCTCTAATCAGCCACTAGCTCTGGTGCGTACCTGGACAAACAGGTGAACTCCAAAGCATACCCCTGGACTGTTATATTCCCTTGCTTCAGGTTCACAAACTTTTCTACTTTAATCTCCCTCATCTCCTAAGGAAAGAACTGATCTAGAAATGCGACATGAAACTCCTCCCAACCAATGGGACCTTCTCCCACTATCCGGCTATCTTTCCATTGCTTGAACCAGATGTGTGCCCCCCTTCAACTAATACGAGGCCAAATCGGTGCACTCCTACCCGATCACCTCCATGATCTTGGTGATCTTTAGAATATCATTGATTAACTCATGTGGATCCTCGTCCACCATCGATCGAACGAACTCAGAAGGGTTCATCCTCAGAAAATCTCTAACTCTTTCCGCCGCCACATTCCCGTTCGGAGGGACATGCGCCACCGCCTGCTGATTGACCTGGGCGGTCAAGGCCTGGGATAACATCTGAATGGATGCCCTAAACTCTACGTGGGCAACTGTATTAGGTATATGCTCCTCGTGGGCTGGTGGGGCCTGTTGGTGCTCATCTCAAATGCCATCCTCGTGGACATTTCCATTTTTGTTTCTCCTTCCATTAACTCTGCAGGGAGGCATGATTCTGCAAATGCGTATAGCACGAGTTAGAAGGATATAGAGACATTTCATCGCACGACTTAGATTATGAAGGAAAGGAACATTTCCTAAACGTCTCATAGCCTCTTCTTCATAAGTGTGGCGCGCTTAACACCCATGAAAAAGACTCTACTTAACGCGACTTTCGAAAACCCTAGGATACTTCAAAATCTTATGCTCTGATACCAAGTTTGTCTCGACCCGAACATAGGCCCAGATTGAGACATGGGACAAGAAACCAGAGAAGCTCCAAGTCAACCCATGGCATGAACATACATCTAACTCAATCATAGATAAACGGAATATCATCAAAAATAACATAGTAGAAGTCTAACCAAAACATAACATCTGATTACATGCACAAGTTTAAAGCTGAAACTCAACTATGTCTGAGAAGCCTCTAATACTGACGAGTTGATGAGACTAGATGTTATACCCCAAAAGCCCTAAGACAGACCCAGGAGTCGAAATGGAGAAAATAGAATTTTCTACACCAGGTCAAAGGACGAGTCATCCAGTGACCCGTCAAGATGACCATGAGTCGTTAAGTGACTCATGGTGAGGAGTTGGACATAAGTTGGAATTTCTAGTTTTTGGGTCACCACGGACATGACCACGAGTCATGATCAACACTGATAACGCTCAAACCACCCCTCCTACTGAAGTATAAAGCGGACGTTGTCAATAAAGAACCCAACAAAGAGATTGGGGTCGAACCCATAGGGAATATGGAAGATCTAGACTAATGCCGGTAAGTGAACTTGTTGGTTAGTTACTCTAATTGGGGGGTTTAAGAAAAATAATAATTAAAAACAACGATTGAAATTGTGATGTTAAATCAACAGTTAAGTCTAACTAGGGTTTGTGTTCCCCATGGATTCATAACTTCTTCGAGTATACACACGTGATCAATACCAATGCTTACTTGTAGAACTGATAACTAGGGTTCATCCAAATGATTGGTTTGTCCCTATTGGATGACTATACTCAATCATCCGATCAGGTCTCATGAGAGATTTCAATTTAACTGTTATCAATTTATTCCAAATACAACTATCCTGCGACCACAAATCAAGTTAATATAATGATCATCAAGATCAAGGCTTTGTTGTAATTCTCTTTTCCTAATCTCTACCTCTCTAGGCTCAAGCAAGTAAAGAATTCAAGCAAGTACTAACCTTGTACACAATCAAGAAATGCTTAAGCATGAAGAGAATACAATACAAGCATTTTGCATTGGTTTTGAATCACTTTTGTGCAACCCTAGCTCATTAATCAACCGTGGTTCCCGCAACCCTAGATATGGAGGTTTTAGCCTCTCATAGTTGCAAGGTTGTGATCTAAATTCATAATTAAGCACATAAATCAATACTTACGATGGTAGATGAGAGAAAACCTTCTTTGATTATATCAAAAAAACTTAAGAACAATTCCGAAAGATCAAGAAGAAATCAAGAAAAGGTTGATCACAAGCCAAACAACTCAATTCTATGTAGTCTCAATTGTTCTCTAATGTTTTCATACGTCCTCCAACAAAATATATTAAAACATAAAAAGTATTTATACAGACATAAGAATCCTTTTCCTATGCTAACAGAGTAAATTTCCATAACTGGTGCCGCCTGAGCCACGACAGACCCTACGGCCCATAGTAGGATTGTACGGGTCGTACCTACTCTCCATATGTCCTTGGCTTGCTGAAATTTGGCTATGTATTGGGCCTTGGTACGACTCGTACATGCTTCCTACGAGTCGAATTGTTCTTCCATGGCTTGACTATGAGAATTCTAAATTTTGCTGAAGTTTGTCACGAGTGTGATGGCACGACTCGTACCTTGACAGCACGACTCGTACTGTCTATTCATATCAGGAGTCAGCCTCTTGTGCAATTCTTTTGAATATTTCCATGACTCAATGCTACGACTCGTACAAGAATTTTACAACTCGTACTGAGAGTCGTAGGATACACTCTTCATACTTTTGCCATCTGAAAATTTTCACGGTCTTCAGTATGGCTCATAGCATCAACCTACATCTCGCACTGAGACTTGTGACTTTAGCCCATTTTCTACACTTTCAGGCTATGTTTTGCATATTCTTTCTCCAACACCTATTTGTCCTGTCATCAAAGAAAAATATAAACACACCTAATTCCATGCTATTTTCTTAGTTTTTAGCGTCAAAAGTGCTATAAACTCATAGCACATCAACACCCTCAACTAAAGACTTTTGCATGTCCTTAGGCAAAGAAAAGAAAAAGAACTAAACACGACGCTCAACTAGAAAATAAACTTAGAATACTACAACAAATACCAAACATATTTTGCACTATACATTCAACAACTTTTGACCCTCTTTACATGAAGCAATATCAGCTAATGTACTACAAGTAGCCGCAAAACATGCTAAACAGGGATCAGGACATGTCATCTAGCTATCAACAGGCAATCAAGTCATCACCAACGCTTTTCGCACAGACCAATGGTAAAAGTAAAAATAACCCATGTACCCTCACAATAAATGAAGTCCCCACTCACAGATATAGTGTCAGATATTGCATGGGACTAAACAAACGAGACTCTCACTTTCACAAAGAAATTTCATGTATTTTGTATCAGATACCGTAGGCTTGCCTTAATTTTTTCTACTTCGGTCTGCCAGATTATCATATTAGGATCACTATAGGACTTTTTGTGGCTTGTAATGTAGGCTTTTTGGGCTGGACATGATAAATATGAGAGATCTTTGAGTAACTATCCCTTCCTTGGCACTACATACATTGGCTTCACCATTCACCTATTTCACCCTCTTTTCTTTTTATTCCTTTTCCTCCCTTTTCACCTCTTTTGTATGCATTTGTATGGGTGGTGTATTTTCAACCTTTTCAAGAGTTATTTTTTTCTTTTGAATTTTCATTTTCAAGATTTTCAACTTTTTCATCTCCCATTTTTTTTGTTACACCACACCTCATTTTTAACCTTTTCTTTTTTCTTTCCCTTTTCCTCATTCCCACCATTTATTCACCCCTACTCTAGCCACCCTCAACTTAATCATGTTGCCTATGTTGAGGTTCACAATGTCCAAGGAAGTACCAGGGCCAAAATAGGTTCATTATTAAAAAAAATGGGTACGGTTCATTAGTTAGTCAAAGAAGAATGGTCTATTAAAGGCTCACAATTGGGATCAAGGGAATCATATGATTTTGGTAGGGTCATTTAGGCTATAAGTGAGCTTAACAAAAAAACAGCCTATGATCACCTCCTAACCAACCATCCTTAGCCTATGCAAAGACCAACCAGACAAGTTCTAGATCTTTAACACAGTACAGAACTAAGTATCCAACCTCAGTCGCTCATGGTACATGACTTATATTCACTTTACCTATCTGCTTTACCCATGTCTTAACAAGACTCCTCCTTATAATAAACTAAATGACATCAAAATATCCATAAAAATCATGCATGCATTGACAAATACATAACTAATGAATCAAAAATTTTAAACAAGGTCAATTTTTGAAAAAATTCAAAACTAGTGCACTTTCATTGGCGATAGTACTCCTAAGTTATTTCCTAATTAAACAAAAATCACAAAATAATAAAAATAAACTCCTAAACAAGCCGGTTCTACTAGATAGCATGCCCAAGGGAAAAGAAACACGACAAGAAAAACCCTCGAACGGATCTAAAAATTCCAAAAATTACAAGTACACTCCCTCTCTTTTTTGAAAATTGTGCTTCGTCCCTGAAGCATGAACTACAAGAACAGTGGGATGGGAACATACCTGTGGCACTCTAGGCACACCTGTCATCCTGCGGAGTAGGTACCTCCGCTGCAATCATGGCGCTAGCAGTGGCCAGCGCACTCAATGATGTATTAATAGGGGGAGTGGTTAACCCCTCAGTAGTCTCGGCCGCCTCTATGTCCTCTGCGGTGTTTGGGGATGAATGTGGGTCACCCAAAGGGTCCTTGCAACTAGAAAGCTCGGGATGATCCATGGTAGAGCTACCTGCTCCTCTAGCTCGCTCCTGAAGCTTTGACATATGCGAGTCATGAGTCTATAGGCTCTCTGCTCGTGCCCGCTTGTGCTCTATTCTTTCTTTCTTTCTTTTCTTCCTCAAACATTCTTCTCCAACATCCTTAGAGACTCTT
The DNA here is from genome assembly GCA_018107945.1 of Datura stramonium. NCBI lineage: Eukaryota > Viridiplantae > Streptophyta > Magnoliopsida > Solanales > Solanaceae > Datura > Datura stramonium. Next base: position 113,384 of record JACEIK010004812.1, read on the forward strand.
TTCTTCCCTTTTTCTCTAGCAGCTATCATCAGCTCCTAATAAGCTGCCAAATCAATCTCCTCATCAGGCTCTTCATCAAGGTCCAAAAGAGTGGGGGCTGATATGACTGCCGGTTTTCATGATGACAACTCAACTACTTGGCTCCAAAGAGACCCCAACTCCTTAGAGAGGCTGCTGGTATCCTTCTTCTCTACCATACGCATGTTGAATCGGCTCTCAAATCCATCTAGGCAAGCATGTAAGGCTTGTGTTGTTGTGTCAATCTTTTCTTTGACCCATGGCTTCACATTCTCCATCATAGCCTGAATTTTTCTTTCGACCATGGTAAACCTCTTGGCCAATTTTTGGAGAAAATCATGGGGCACTAGGACGTACCCTGCTCGAGTCTAAGTCGGCAAGCTAGGCAGTGGTGTAGTAGAAGTACTAGGAATCTACCTCTGAATGACCGGCATCTGTAGTCGGTGTCTCATTTTAATCCTGTGAGGTGGGGGCATTCACCTATGCACCCCTTGCTGAATGGGTCTGTGGAACTGCAGTGGGAAGTCGAGCCCTACTCACTGGGTTTATCTCATCCCGGATTAAGCCAATGTATGCTATCCTTTTCCCTTCAATCAACCGCTCCTTACCCCATCGCACTAACACTTCTGCCTCTTTGCATAATCTTAAAACAATGCTCGGGAAGGGGATAGTAGTGCTCAATCCCACAACCCAATCTTGTATTTCCTCTATAATGATCCTTGGGATGTTGACACATGAGGCATGCCACCAAAGCTTCTCTGTCTGCACTCAGAGTGTTGTCATTGACCGTAGGTGCTAATCGGTGGTGCACTAGTGTCCAACAGGCTTTAACTATGAAGTTGAGTGAGTTTTTGGTAACCTACTTTCCATCTGAGACCCATTCTGCTTCCTCTTTGTCCTCAGCTATAAAACCCGCCAACCATTGTAGCTGTCTCTGTCTCTCCTCAAATCCCAGCTGCCTATGTTGCTTCAGTGCCTCCACTCGGAACTCATATTTTGGCGTGGCATGTGGAGGTATGAACTGGGGCCCGTACAAGATTCGAGAGATAGTCCTCTCAGAGATGTCTACCTCTCGCCCTCTGATCGTGACACTCTCCAATCTGGGATGGTCTTTAACTTTCTGCCCCTTCTTTTCCTTTTCATCCATGGTTGCCAAGTAGTTTGCGTAGAACTCTCGGACTATCTCTGAAGTGTACTATTTTGGAGTCCTCGCCATCCATTCGAGCCCATAAAAGCTCAAAATATGCTTCATCTCCTAAACTTCATTCAATGTGTTGGTAAAGATCTGCGGTTCTTCTTGGATTCTCTGCCTAGGTTTGTTTTTGGCCGTGAGAGCAATGCCTTGTTCATAGATTTCCTGGGCTCCTAGCGCTCTCCGTCGGATGGTACGACTCTCCCTAGGCGGGATCTGCGGTTGCTCAGCATTGGGAGCTTCCTCCTCAGACTTAGAACTGCCACTTGCCTCTCCGAATTGATTCTCCTCAGACCCTTCTTCTTCATTTGAGCTGCTTCTTGACTCCTGATTACCTTCTTTAGATCCCTTCTCAGTGTAGGGAGCTTCGACAAATGTGGCAGTAGCAGCAACGCCTTGTGCTTTGGCCTTCACCCTAGTGGTTCGAGTTTCATCGATGTCCGATGTATCAACCTAGTATTCCTCAACTGAACCACTAGGGGAGTTTCTTGCTTGCTCATGCTCAAACTCAGATGTTTCATCATTTGATATCCTCCGAGCAGTTGCTTTGGATGCTTTGCGCTTCATCATCATTGTACCTGTAGAGAAGAGAGTTACAATTCCATATTTGAGAAAGAAAAACAAGAAGAAAAATTCTCGGTATCTAACCATGGGTCAAGAGTACGGGTTGTACCTTGGAGGTACGACTCTTATGAAGTCCCAAAAATCCTATGTACACATTACGACACATAGATACGACTTGTACCATGAAGGTACGACCCGTACCTTGAGTCGTCTAAGGATTCCCATCCACTGCAAATTTCTCAGTATTTTCCAAGACTCATGCTATGGCCCGTAGGTCGATTTCATGAGTCATAGGAAGGACCATACTATATCATCTGGACTTGGCCCAATTTTTGTCTTTGGCACAAATGCACAGTACTACTTGTAGTGGCAAACCACGAACCATACTAGGTTTCATACCTTTGGTCTTGACTTATTTTAGCTTGGACAATCCCAATGAAGAAAAAAATAAAACCAGAAAATAGTTAGTCTTAACTCTTGATTTTATAAATAAAACAGATGTTGAAGGTGACCTCTTCTTTATTCAGTCTAACTTAAATTGGCCCGCCTCCACATCTACTAAGGCCCTCCTAGTTGCAAGGAATGGTCGCCCCAAAATGATGGGGACCTCATAATCAACCTCGCAATCCAAAATCATGAAGTTGGGAATATGAATTTGTCTACCATAACAAGCACATCGAACAGGATCCCCACTGGCTTCTTCACAATTCTATCAGCCATCAGTAGTCGCATAGTAGTTGGTGTGAGGGCTCATAAGCCCAATTTCTTGAACACTGCCAAGGGCATTAGGTTGATGCTCTCTCCCAGATCACAAAGTGCTCTTGTGAACTCGACATTGCCAATGGTGCAAGGTATAGTGAGAGCACCTGAATCTTCCTTCTTTTGATCCAGGACTCGTGTAGCTATGGCACTACAGTGATGTACATTATCTACCAGCTCATAGCTTACGGACCTCTTCTTTGTCAGCAAATCCTTCATAAACTTAGAATATCCCGGCAATTGTTCCAATGCCTAAACTAATGATATGTTCACAGATAATTGTTTAAGCATTGATAGGAATTTTTGGAACTTACCGTTTTCCACCTTTTTCTTCATTATTTGAGGGAACAGTGGTGGTGGTTGCAGGATAGCTCTGTTTATTTGTAGTCGCTCCTTGATCAATGTCAGGTTCGTTCTCACCTATTGTGGCCTCTGACAACCCAGCATTCTCCATCTAAGAACTCTTCTCATTCTCCTCAGTTATACTCTTTTTCTTGCGTTCAACCACAACAGGAAAAGGGGGGTCAAGTGTGGTCTTACGACTCCTAGTCATCAACGCCATGTCGTGACCATCATTCTTTGGGTTCTGGATGGTGTTTCTAGGTAGTGTACCTTTTTGTCTAGGGTTCAGTAATGCTGACAATTGCCCAAGCTGCTGTTCAATTTGCTTGATGGCTATCGCGTAAGATTCCACTCTCTGACCCATACTTGATATGTCAAAACTGATTTCCTTCAATTTATCGTCAGTGGACCTCACCTTTTTCAACATCTTGGACATCATGCTTTCTATCATTGACTGCCCAACCTCTCCCTCTCGTACATTGGAAGCCACATATATTCCAACTCAGTCGTTGCGGTAGCCGTCATTCCTTCTCTATTCTCCATCGCGCTCATGACCTCAGCTCCTATCTCTGTACCCATTTTGATTATAGTTGTCTCTGTATTGGTTCCAACCTTGGTGCCAATTGTCTTGTCCAGACGCTTAGGAATTGGCTCAAAAATCTGTCACCCAGCTGTCAAAGAAATTTGCCTCCTCCTCTGAATCAGAGTGATCTTCCCCCGACTCCAGTCCTTGTATCCCCACTGCATTTACCTTTTTGGCTCCAACTCCTATAATGTTCTTTGTAAGAAAATCCAACAATGTGTGTATATGAGCCAACTCTTTGTCGCGTTCTTCTTCCTTCATACATTGGTCTACAGTCAAGCCAACAACATGTGTACCGGCCGCTGCATCTACCTCCCTAGTATGCCATGCCCTGTTTGTTTTAGTCACCCTGCCAGGGATAGTAGCAGCTTGCTCCCAAGTGTGACTCATCAATGCTCCTCCTGCCACTGGTCTGCCACAACTTTTTTCCTATTGTTTAAAGATCTCTAAAAAATTTCCAACAAAACTATAATCTAGAATCTTATTATTTTGGCACTTTTTCAACTTCTTCTTAAACATCAGCTAGGTTCCATGAAGTGCCTCAGTTTTGAGCTGTTGGAAATTGTAAATCTGATCCTTAAGCTACAAAATTTTGGAGTGGGGAAAGAATCTCCCCAAGAAGGCTTGCTTGAGTTCCCTCCAGTTTGTTATGGAGTCGTTGGGAAACTCCGATAACCATAAGGTGGCTTCCCCTAACAGAGAAAAGGGAAATAGTATGAGCTTGATGGCATCTTGGCTAACTCCAGGCAACCGGTATGCTTGCATATTCCAATGAAGTTCATCAGGTGCAACCCTAGCTCATTAATCCACCATGGTTCCCACAACCCTAGCTGTGGAGGTTTTAGCCTCTTATAGTTGAAAGGTTTTGATATGCATTCATAGTTAAACACATAAATCAATACTTAAAATGGTATATGAGAGAAAAACATCTTTGATTACATCCAAAATTACTTAAGAACAATTCACAAAGAGCAAGAAGAAATCAAGAAAAGGTTGATCACAAGCCAATCAACTCAATTCTATTTTGTCTAAATATTCTCTAAAGTTCTCCTACGTCCTCCAACAACTTCTATAGAAAATAAAACATAAAAAGTATTTATACAGACATAAGAATCCTTTTTCTAAGGCAACAGGGTAAATTTTCATAACTGGTGCCGCCTGAGCTATGGCAGATCCTACGACCCATAGTAGGATTGTACGGGTCATACCTGCTCTCTGTATGTCCTTGGCTTGCTGAAATTAGGCTAAGTGTTGGCCCTTGGAACAACTCTTACATGCTTCCTACGAGTCGTACTATTCTTCCGTGGCTTGACTCTGAGAATTCTAAATTTTGCTGAAGTTTGTCACGAGTGTGATGGTACGAATCGTACCTTGACACCATGAATCGTATTGTCTATCCGTGTCAGGAGTCAGCCTCTTGTGAAATTCTTTTGAATATTTTCATGACACAATGCTACAGCTCGTACAAGCGTTGTACGACTCGTACAGAGAATCGTAGGATACACTGTTCATACTTTAGTCATCTGAAACTTTTCATGGTCTTCAGTATGGATCGTAGCATCAAGCTATGACTCGTATTGAGACTTGTGACTTTAGCCTATTTTCTGCACTTTCAGGCTATCAATTGCACCTTCTTGCTCCAACACCCAATTGTCCTGTAGTCAAAGAAAAAGTGCCTTATATCCGTATAAACACACCTAAATCCATGCTATTTTCTTTGTTTCTAGTGTTGAAAGTGTTGTAAACTCACAACACATGAAGCACCATGACTCGTTAAGTTAGTCGTGGTCAAGGTAGAAGCAAAGGAAGAAGAAAATGGGCAGTAAAGGCAAGGGGAGGTGACCACGAGTCGTGGTCAGCAGTAACGACTCGTTATGTCCCCCGTGATGAGCCCCAGTGAAATTTTGGTAGTGCACTTGACGACTCCAGCCCATGAGTCGTGGCCAGTGACGATGGCTCGTCCAGTCCCTCATTGGGTCTAGCAGTTTGTTTTACCCGACGAATTTAGTAAGGCTTTTTCGTAATTCCTATGATCCTAAGGCCTAAATTACAACGTTTAAAGCTCTGAATAGTGAGTTTAAAGGAGGGTATGATAATTATTAGCCATTTCTAATTCATGCATGCAAGTTTAGAAGTCTAAAGGGGTGATCAAGCTCAATCTCTCAACGTTCTTCCTCAATTATTCCTTGGGCAATCCGAAAAGTTATAGAATAAAAGTCTCTCAGGTATGTAGGTTTATGAATAGGTGAATTTGTTCAAACTCATGCCCAATCCTTCTCTAATTCATGAAAATCTACATGTTGATTCTATGGGGTTTTAACCCAATGCATGAATTGCCTATGTATCTACCATTGTGATGATCTATGCATGTTTCTATCATTGAATTATGATTCATGGGAATGTTTTACAATGTTTTCAATTATAAATTATTTTCAATTTTATAAATTATGATGCTCACCCATGAAAGTTCATGAAAGTTGAGATCTATAATGTATGTTCAAGTATGATCAGANTTGGAGATGTTGTTGTGGATCTTCATGAGGGAGACCTGTAAATTGCCCGTTGGTGTGCAACAACTGCACCATATTCTGCTTAAGCTCGAACCTCCCTCCTGGCTCTAGTCTGTGAATACTGGATGTAACATTATTTGCATGTGGGATTTCCACTTCGCGGACCGGTCTTGTTGCCATCTCTTCGGGCACTAAAACTGCCCTTACAAGCGGTGGATTCTGTTGCTGCTCTAGAATTGCTTGTCTTAGAAACTGCAGCTTCTTCTCTAGAGCTTCCCTTCTTTCGCGATGAAATTGTCTCTTTGGCTTTATAAATGAATCCACCAACTCTTTATCTCTTTCCAACGTTCATAAAAATTTAATACTTGCAAGAGAAAGGCTAAGATCAAGTTTTCAACACTTAAATTGAATTTGTATACAAACACTAAGAAAATAAATTTACCAATTGCCAGTCCCTGGCAACAGCGCCAAAAACTTGTTCGAGCCAAACTACACGCAAGTGCACGTGATCGTACAAGTAGTAAAGTGGCTTTATTTCAAGCCAAGTATCGATCCCACAGGGACTGAACTACGGTAGTAATTAACCTAAGTGTTAGTGAACAATATCTC
>JACEIK010004813.1:76059-100500 GCA_018107945.1 Datura stramonium
ATTTTCACAATATTGTTCTGCTGGAACAAATATATTTTCACAATATTGTTCTTCTAGAACAAATATATTTTTCACAATATTGTTCTTCTGGAATAAATATATTTTTCACAATATTGTTCTTTTGGAACAAATATGAGACATGAATTGCATAGTGAATCAATAAGTCGTTTCTTTCAAATTCATATACAAAATGGATATTGTTATTAGTAAAGACATAAATATCAAAAAATACTAACCTTCTTCTTTCTAAGAAAACTTTGATTTTTCTTACCTCAGAACTTTTAAAGTGAGTGCTCAAGGCAGAGACTCGTGTTGATAACGTGTTATGAAATAATAAAGAAAGAACAAAAATATTGTAGAGAAAGAGAGAAGGAGAGAAGTTCTTATTTTTCTTGATGGGATCAAATACAATGAAGGAGAAATCCTCTATTTATAGGGATGATTTCTCCTAACTTTTCTCCAAAACATAGACTTTCACTATAATATAAACACATGTATCCACTACAATACAAATACAGAAAGAAATAAGAATATTATAGAGAAAGAGAGAAGGGGAGAAGTTCTTATTTCTCTTGATGGGATGAAATACAATGATGGAGATCCCCCCATTTATAGATAATTCTCCTAACTTTTCTCCAAAACATAGACTTTCACTATAATATAAACACATGTATCCACTACAATACGGATACCTTTATAGACATTCACTATAATACAAATATGTTTATAAATAATTAAGAAAAAGAAAAAGATGATGAAATGAGCACCCAACAATTCCATATGTATTGTTGTTTATAGGTTGATTAAGCCATACGAATTAGGTAAAATAGATTTGAGGAGACATGTTATTAAGTAGAGAATACAAATAGATGGAGATTCTTTGGCAACTCATGAGATATAATCATATGTAATAAACGTAATATTTTTAAATCATTAATAATGAATTGATTAATGAAAAGAATGAAGAAAAAAATTCAAAAAAGGAGATAAAGATAAATATTCTTCTAGGTCATACAGATAAAATACATCACCTATATATATATATATATATATGTGTGTGTGTGTGTGTGTGTGTGTGTGTATTATTACATCATGTCTAAAACACATCTATTTTATTGCCATTAAAAATTATTTTTCACATAGTAATTAATGTTGCTAGCAACCACAATATATAGACACGGTTTTATCTCGACCTCAATACTTGCTAAAAAGTTTCTTTGCCTCATTATCATTCAAATCCAATCCACAAACTCAAATATCATAATAAATCAAACGATGGTCTATTTGGCTGATTTCATATTATTACACACCATCAAGGGTAAACACATAAACATAGACGGATTTTGAGATCCACTTAGCATCATTGTAACTCTTAGTACAACAAATATTAATTCATCGTAGTACTTTATCATCAGATGATTCTTTTCAAAATAATGCATAAACAGAAGAAATAATACTATAATACATTTTAGGATTACTATAAACATGTCATGACCCGAGCTGGGACTTGTGATTGAAACACAAGACCTAGAACTACTCTGATGGCTCCAAGTCAACTCATGATATGTTCATAAGAACTCAAGAGCATAAATTAAAGAAAACTTAAACTTAAACATGAATAAGAGGAAGGCTAAATAATATAAGCATATATCAAACAATAACATCACAACGCTAAATCACAAGCTGAACATACTAGTCTATGTCTCTGATGAGTCTTTACTATCTCGATGAGATGTTGGGACAAGCCCCAAACCTATCTCCAAGACTCGAAACAAATCTAACAAAACAAGATCAATCGATAGATGTCCTCGATGATAAGGACAACTTGGGAAGAGAGGCTGGACCGGAATGTGATAGGGAGCAAGCTATCGGTGAGACTGAGCTGGATTACTTGAACTCATATCATGAAAAGATACAAGATAGAGTATGTGTTCAAGACTTGAAATATACTAAGTATACAAGGTAAGTAAAAGCTCATGCTTAGTAGAATGTTAGTTGAAGTCACACATATAAAGCAAAAGATCATAAGAGTGAAAGCTCTACATGCAAAATCAGATCTAGATAAACATAATCATAAGTTGGTTAACATAATCGAACATAATGACCCATGATTTAAAGATAGAAATCATATGGTTTTATCATATATGAAATCATAAGTAAAATACATAAACTAATCATTGGGTCAAGTCTATTGTAAAGCATACTATCATAATATAGAACACGAATAGCTAAAAAGCATGAGGAACAAATGGGACTCACATAATGGACAACCACCATGTATAAGTGCATGATGATCCCACGCCTTGCCCATGTGGAGAAGAGTCATCCTAAGCCTTGCCAATGTAAAGGATGAATAAGGTGTGATATCATTGTGCCTCGCCAGGAAACACACTTTTAAGAGGTCCCAAATAGATATCTATGCTGGCGTGAAGTTATGAGACCTGGGAATCTGCGGAACCCTCAGCTCTAATCCTGATGCCACACACTACTCCCAAAACATGTATATTTCTCATATAATCATATTCTCTGTTACATCTTGAATCTAAACATTTGGGGTCTTGACTCCAAATATATCATAACTTAGCCTTGGCTAGAATCATAATAAGCATATTTACTAACATAGGCTTGTCTAAATCGTAACATTATACATACTTGAAATATCTTATGAGTTAAAATCATGATTCAAAAGTGAATAGTTCATAAACATTAATGCATGCTAGATATCTTCATCATACTTGAAATTATGAATCCTAAGCTTGATCTTTCATAATAGATAATAGGGCATAATTTCTAATAACTTGAAATCATGAATTTATAATCAATTTGAATGTAAAATATACCCATTAGACTTAGAATGTACATTAGAACATGAGGGGATTAGTCCCATAAATACATCATAGAAAATTTCATAAAATTGGGTTAAAACTCTAGAAATCAATACACTTAATTGAAACTTGGATTTCATTAATTTTGAAAAGAAGCTTGGGCATGAGAGTGGAAGAAAACCCTCATTTATATCCCTACATACTGTAACCGAATTTCAAACTATCCTTTAGAGCCCAAGAGAACTGTGGAAGAATTCTTTGCTTGATCTTGAAAAGGAATTTTGTCACTTTGCATGCATGGGAGCCAATGACTTAGGATAGGCTGTAAACTCCTCTTAAAAACATTCCATTTAGTACTTAAAATACGCCATTAGAGAGTTAGAGCTTAGAAATTAGGTACATCCTAACTAATTCGATAGAAAATTACATACTACCAAACCCAACGAGCGACGAACTGCTACACCCCGTAGACTCCACACATAGATGGACTAATCGCGTGCTGGTTAAGCGATTTGAATGCCATACATGCTAGAAAAAGGCCCGGAAAGATCGACAAGCGCCAAGTCGGCATCGCCGCAAGGCAAAATGTGACTTTATAAATCGTATTCAGAATGCGACTTATAAATCGCATTCCAAAGAATGCGACTTATAGGTCCCAATTATTTATAAGCTCCTCCCGCGATGGCAACGTGTCACGGAGGTGGAGTCTCCGCTGGCCTGCCGTGACACGCTGGCCTTGACTCACAGAGTATATAAAGCCCTTAATTTTTAATGATAAATCATTAGAAATTTCCAGAGAGTCGCGAGAAATAGGGGAAGCACGCAAATAGATATATTATATCATTTGATTACGTCGCCAAAACGTAGTCTAAACTCTACCAACTCTGTGTACCGAGGTAGTTAGCAGCAGAGAGCATTTTTACGGATTTTGTTTCGCAAAATTTGGCCGATAAATCGTCGAGCTACCGGACTCAAGGTAAGTAGAATTGCTCCAAATAGTGTCTATGTGCTCCTAGCCGTGAAGTGAATACTTCTCCCTCTCGGGACTTCCGAAAAATTGCAAGTTTTCGACCGTCTTTTCGATAAGCCTAAGTTTAGACGATAATTATATCGAAAGTGACGTCTTCCTTCAGAATAAAGTTTGCATTTAGCACTAATTGACGTATATATATGAATGCAGTTGGGAGAAATAGCCGGAGTACCGATCGAGCCTCGTCCGACACGATAACTCTGAGGTTAAGGTATGCAGTTGTTCTTCTACAAGTTAGTGAGTCTTAGATTGTGAATCAAGTAGTAAACTCCGTAGATTGAGTTCTCGAAGTTGAATGTTGAGAATTGAGTAAGTCTAGTAGATTCCTCGTTTGCTTTTGCCGTATCGTATTCCCAAACCGGTTAGAAAGCATGCGCCAAAGGGCGAGTTAGCGTCTGCATTCGGCAAGATAGCTATTGTATGGATTAGCAAGCATGTTATAGAATAAACAAAACATATTTTCAGAATAAAAGCTAGTAAAGTAAAATCAGTATAGGACAGATAGTATTATGGCTACGTACTAGCCACTGCACAGCTTTGTGGCTACAGACCAGCCATTCAGATGATAAGATATTGGCTACGCATTAGCCAACAAGCTAAAGAAAGATTTTGTAATCGTATAATCGCAAAGAATCGCATCAGTACGTAAAGAGATCGGAACGAGAAATCAGATTTTAAATAGTCTTTCAAATTATGCATGCTTGCTATTTATATGGCTATTTGCTTGTTGAGACTTGTTGTGGGTGAGGGCCCCTTATTGAGCGTCCTCGCCGCCCCGGGGTTGGTAATCGTGTCGCCCACTGAGCGGGTGGGTTTACGTCACTCTGAGGGGTGGCATGCCGTCCCCAGCTTGGACGAAGATGGGATGAAGCTCTACAGCAGTCCGATCAACATTGGCGCCTGTCTCCCCGTTGACTTGTTCCAGAGAGCAGGTACCCGATTTCCCGCATAGCCCCGAGGAGAGTTCCAGGGAACCGCACTTCTATCTGCTATCACCGCATACGTGTAGCTCCAGTTTCAGATAGCCCCGTTGAGCTGTGTCCGGGAACCAGACCCTAACTCATCGTTTACACAGAGTCCTCCGGACTCAGACACGGTTATTTATATCGGAGGCTATGGCCCGAGCCGAGACCTGTGGGGCTTCAGAGAGTTCCAGTGAGCAGAAGGAGTGGAGTGACTTATTTTTTGCAGGTTTTGACCCGGTAGGGTATATTAGATTGTTTGCTTGCTTGGTGCCATCCGGCTTATGGGGGTTCGTATTGGCTCTTGCTTGCTACTTGTATATCTATTTATGTGTTATATACTAGCTAGCAATAGATAAAGGTGCCGTCTTGCTACTGGGGTACGCTCCGCCTTATCAGCATGCAAAGCATGATCCGCCTACCAGCTTCGTGCATTCATTATCTCCCCACATACGCCTTTGCTAGATATGCTATCTATATCTCATTGTTTTCATTATGTTATTTCAGTTGTTTTGCATACTCGCACTCGCCGGTACTAACGCCCAATGGGGTAACAGATTACTTGCCCCGCAGTACTCATAGACGATGAGGCGATCCCTCGTGATTCCAAATTAGCCATTGAGTCATCACCCGTCATCCGAGTCCATCAGGTGTAGCTCTTTTTCCTTTTGATGTGGCCGTATGGGTGGGTCGGGCCCCGTCCCGATCATTTATTGTTACTCATAGAGGCTTGCATTGTATATACATTCCCCTGCGGGTCTCGTTGAGCCGGCCGTGAGGCCGTGGCAACAGTATAGTTGTTTAGTATCTTTGTCTTTGCGTTGGCCGTGAGGGGCCGTAGCTTGACAAGAGTGGTGACCTTGCCGGTCATGTAGTCTTACGGCATTCTTGTGTTTAAGTTTCGATGACTAGTCGCATGGTGGCCTTGCCTACTCCGCAGGTTCCCGACACAGTATGTTCTAGTCAGCTGTTATTTACAGGTGCAGGTGGCTATAGGCCCGATGGCCGGAGGCTGAGTTTACGCCGTTATATAGCCCCTTGTTTCCAGAACCCGAGATAGAGCTAGCTGTAGCCAGGCACCAGATGTGCCTCGGCCCACCAGTTAGTAGTCCAGGTCCTTCTAGGGCACCAGGTGCCAGTCATACCCCCCAAGGCGGGGCGTGACACTAACGACTCATGGGGGGACATGACGGATCGTTCCCTGACCCGTTGCCTCGGACACTTCTTCCCATTTCTCTAATCTTCCTCACCTAACAAGCCACTTAATCATGGGGAGTCATGACAACTCATCGTCTAATCTGTCGTCACTGGCTAATAATAATATTATTTCAAAACTTGGAACCACTTAACGAGTCACTTAACGACCCGTTAGGTCACACCACAAGTCACTGGACGACTGTTCTGTGACCTGGTGTAGATTTTTCTATTTTCTCCATTTCAACCCTTGGGTCTGATCTTAGAGACTTTTGGGGTGTTACAAAATAAGATAAGTATAAGAATCCTTCACCAAAATATTTTTTTATACCCTTGTAATTTTTCTTCTCCTTAAATTCTCATTTTTTTAATAATTTTGAACAACAAGACCACATAAAATATTACTCCATTATTTTCAAAGGAAATATATTCTAAAAAACTTCATTTTTCACACTCTAATGTTTCTCTCAATCACGTCAATAATTATCACGACCCCAATGAATAAGTCGTGCGGGCACCCACCTTGACCTTAGCTCGATAGGAGAACCCTTTTTTTAACCCAACGTATAAGATAATCCAAATACTCATAAATTGGCATAATAAAAAATGTTCCCAAAATTGTAAAAACACTTTCCTTCTAAACCATAACCTCCCAAGATCTAGTCTAAACAGGTACAAGAGCTCTAATAGAACAATTGACAAATAAAATGACACAGCTTTGTCTACATAGAAAAATTCAAAAGCTGATGTTGAGTGTTCCATGTCAATCAAGAGACTTCAAACCTGCCACAACCTATATTAAAAAGATGTAGAAAGGTAGTATCAGTACACCATATGTACCGGTAGGCATCATCATGTAACACCCCGAATGTCTCTAAGATCAGATTTCAGGCGTAAAGAAAGAATTCAAAATTTTTGCCTCTAAACGAGTAGGGGAACGACTCGTTAGGAGACCCCACGAGTCGTGGTCAGACTCGTGGGGAGTAGTCAAGAAGGTAATTTGGAGCAGTATCCACGGACAACCCAACGAGTCGTTAGGTAACCCCACGACTTGTTAGGTCGGCCGTTAGGTGAAGCTGGGAATTAATGGTGTGGGCCTGAGACGGTGGAGACTACGAAAGGAGGGACGAGTCGTCGTGGACATAACGACTCGTCAAGTTACTCATGCAGAGGGAAGAGCAGAAAAAGGAGCTTGAACCAGTGCACTCCATGACTCAGTCCTCCCGAGTCATTGCCTGACCCCACGACTCATGGTGTGCCTCGTGGGGATTAGCAGGATGATTTTTTCTGTATTTTTTCAGGGGTGTTTTCGTAAAGTCCTATGCTTTTAACTTCTAAACTACGTCATTTTGGGTGTTCTTTGGGACGTTATAAGGGTTTCTTCTAGTCTAAACTCTCATTCTCTGAAGATACCTCTCAAACCCCTTCCTCTCCTCTCAAGATTCAAAGATTTCACCAAGGTGTGATTTCAAGCGGGGATTCTTCTACCAGGTATGCGGGTCTTTCAACAAGGATAATATTCCATCCTTGTTCCCCAAAAATTTTTCTCAAAATTCCCAATTTCAACTATTCTAGAAAAGCATGACCTAGGGTTTGTGTGATGGGTGATGTCGTTTATATTTCTCTAAATTCCAAGACCCACTATGACTATGAGATTAATTATAAGGTAGAATAATTGGGTTACTTTGAACTATGTGTTGGATGATGAGAAATGTGAGATTATAGAATGTCTTCATAAAATGACTTGAACTTTTAATGAGGCTTTATTGTTGGTCACTTGATTATCGTAATCACTTGCATCCATGTTTAAATATGTGAAGATCATATGATTATCCCTAAGAACTTGAATGTGCCATTAATAGACATGTTGAGAAGAGATTAGAATTTATGGGCTTGAATAATTGAAAGTAAAATATTTATGTCCCTTGTGCTTTCGATGGAATTGATTGGGTATGAGGTAAATCTATGATAATGGCCTAATTAATGCATCCTTCTCATGAATTGGAGGAAATCTCGAAATGGATCATATGAAATGAAGATGTATGCTTCTCCCATGATCTTGTTGTGAATGTGTAAGTTATGAGTTAAGTACATGTCTTCCGAAAATCTAGAAAATATGAATCAATGTATGTATGTTAAGATACGAAATGGATCTATGGATCATGAATGACTCTATGATACATGTTGAATAATATGAAGCCAGAACTTAATGTTGTGGAAGTATAATGAATGATGTGAACCTATAGATGCTCACTAATGTAAGACGTTTGAAGAAATACTGATATGGCCTTATGACGATGTGATTTACAGTGATTGATAACGCTCAAACCACACCTCCTTACGAAGTATGAAGCGGACGTTGTCAATAAAGAATCCAACTAAAGGTTGGGGTCGATCCCACAGAGAATATGGAAGGATTAGAAGAATGCTAGTGCTTAAGCTTTTTAGTTAATTATTTCCTAAGAGGGGGAATTCGTAAACGTAATAAATAACAATGTTGAGAAATTGTTTGTTGTTTCCAAATTAATGCAACTAACTAGGGTAAGTGTTCCCCATGACTTCATAACCACAAGGAATTTTATACTAGTGATCTATTCTGGTGCTTAGCATGCAATATTGGTAAGTTAGGTTCACCTAAATGGTTGGTCCCCTATCTAGATGATTTTCACCATGCAACTTGGTCCGTCTACAGATGTATTCTTGATTAACCCTTATCCTCTATATCGGATTATCTATTCCCAGATAAGGTCAAGTTATTATATGAGGGTTGATAGCCTCAAATCTCTATTGTTAATCCCTTTTCCCAATCATTACCTCCTTGGTCTGGTAAGTAAGAATAAGGCAAGTTCTAACGTTTGCAACTGTTAAAAATCAATTAAAACGAAGGAAGAACCAATACATGCATAAACTCCGTTCAAGAATCACTAAGTATTTTACCTATGTGTGTTAATTTGTCATGGTTCCCACAATCCTAGTTGTGATGGTTTTACCCTATCATGTTTATAAGTAAATTAATAGAATTCATAAATAAAAGCAAAAATTAATACTTACAATGATGATAGGAAGAAACTCACTTGATTATTGCAATAATAAAGAAGAACAATTCAACAATCATCTCGAAGTTCCAAATGTAAGATACCAAACTTGTATCTAAAAACTTTAGACTTAAACTAATCCTACTTGAAGACTTTTGAACTTGAAACTTCATTTCTTGAAGACATGGCTACTTGAAGACATGCTTATTACATGAAAATAAAGGGGTATTTATAGTTGTAGATTTATGTTTTCATTGTTCCTTGATGAATTTGACTTGGGATTTAAATTTTTCCTTTTCCTAGTTGAAGTAGGAAAGCAAATTTTCGCCTTTTTGGGAGCCTTGCACATCGCCCCAACAACTATCGCGTTGCCAGTTGTGGCAACGGGTCACCTAACGACTTGTTGTGCATGGGCACGAGTCGTTAGGCCCCTTGTGGTCTAACTCCTTCAAATTTTTAGTGCACCTTACCACTGGTTCCAGTAATCTGCCAACGAGTCGTTTAGTCAACTAACGACTCGTTAAGTCTGTCATCATCTTCACTGGTTACTTTGGCAATAATTTCTCTTCCTACCTTCAAGACTGACTTCACGAATCGTTACCAGATGTAACAAGTCATTCCCTTAACCCATCAGGTACACTGTCTCTTCTTCTTCAAACTTCAATAATTTCCCACACCTTTAGGTTCTTTTCATCTTCATTCCATAAGCCTCAAATACAATCAAATCCATCCTTTTTAGCCCTCAAAACATCTAATCACAAGTGTTAGCTAATTTTCACAAATATATAACATAAACACATGCAAACACACATAATGTTTTCTCAAAACATAGTAAAGTATGGAAAAATATGTCTATGAAGTGCGTGAGTACGCCCTTCATCAGTGATAAATCATGAGAATGATATTTTCAGAATGTTGGGCTTATTGTTAGTAGAAAGTATCCCTATTCCCTTCAAAATGAATGTTGTATGATGAAAGCAGTGTATGTTTATGTTTCTGACTAGATGTAGTAGCATAGACCATGTATATAATGTCAGAACAGTACTCCTTATGTTCTAATCATCCAGGGACTCTCCATAGCCGAGAATGTCTCCCTTGGTCAGTCTGGGATCCTCCATAGCAGAGAGTGACTCCCTAGTTCAGTCGGGATCCTCCATAGCAGAGAGTGACTCCCTAGCTCAGTCGGGATCCTCCATAGCAAAAAGTGACTCCCTAGTTTAGTCGAGATCCTCCATAGAAGAGAGTGACTCCCTAGTTCAGTCTGGATCCTCCATAGCATAGAGTGACTCCCTAGTTCAGTGGGGATCTTCCATAGCAGAGAATGACTCCCTCGGTTAGTGGGGAATCTCCATAGTAGAGAATGATTTCCTTAGTTATGTTATCAGTATGATTCAGTTCTGTATTATTCAGATTTCAGATTACATCAGATTTAATATAATGAGAATCAGACTCAGTTACCAGCAGCGATCCAGTACAATGTGTGATGCTAGATTCAGATTCAGCTCTTATTAAATGTCTAGAACTTGACCCTTATGCATGAGTTCAATGATATTTCAGAACATGAGATCTAAAATAAAGTTCATATATATATCTCTGTGTGTGTGTGTGTGTGTTACTCATAAGAGCGTTGTTTCAGGTTAATCGGTTATGTTGATGTACTTTATTATTTCCTTATCGTATATTTGTATATTTAATTATTTATGTTATCCCGCATGCTCAGTACATTCCAAGTACTGACCGCATGCCTTTTGTGCTATATCATTTCATGATATAGATTCAAGTCTCCAAACTCAGTCTCGTGGTTACTTATGCTTCATTCCCTCTCAGCTACTAGTGGCGAGTCCTCATCTCCCGAGGATGCGATTTATGTTTACATATTCGTTATGTTTCAGTTTTCAGATTTTAGGAGTTGGCTGGGGGCTTGTCCCAGCAACTCATCAGTTGAGTAGAAGACTTTCAAACTTATCTAGATAGATTCAGCGTTGTATCAAAGTGTTGTTACAATTGTTCTTATGGTTTCTTATTAGATTCTTGCAGTTTGCTTCCGCTTATTCGTGTTGCTGATTGTTTCTATTTTCAATTTATATGCTATGATTATGCCATGGGTCAACTTGGAGTCTTTCGGGGTTCCCTATCCCATGTTACGACTAGGGTGTGAACTCAGGTCGTGACACATCAGCCGACTAAGATTAGTTCACATAACGACATATAATTCAATATGCATTCAACTTAATAAATATAACAACTACTCCAACTTATATTATAATCCGTTAGGTTTACTAGAGACATTATCACCACTTATAACTCATCAATGTTCATACCAGCACCCTACCACTTTAGCTCTTATTTTAACTTCTAATCTATTTCTCTCACCCTGCTACAATGGATACTTTATTGCAATAGCAGTCTCGCGACAGCGGCAATTTGCCCGCTGCAGCGCCACCATAATTTAGGCAGTAACCCGATTTCACTGATCCTTACCTCTTTTACCCTATCATCTAGAAGTATTAACACATCCACTTCATTACACTTCCATTATCATTAACCAATTTCGTTTCTATTATTTATTGGCCTATTTATTTACTTACAGGATTAACCGTCCCTCTTTAATTTTGTACATTCACAATAAAGTTAAACCAGCGATCTCACAGTGGTTCACTACCATTGTTAACACGTCATGTTACCATTTATCATTCGTAAGACCACTGATCCAACATTCAATCACAGTACAAATAAATAGCTTAAGTAAACACAAAGAAAATATCAAACCATACGGATGGAGTTAAGTCCTCCATAATTTAAGCACATGCACGTACCTGTCACCACATTATAATCATGTCATGAAATACCATACATGTACCATATTACCATATATTACATCTCAACTGTGCCTCTCGCATTTTACCTGAATCATGTCAATATATCTCTTATCACCCCTTGTATACCTGCACATCCGTGTCATTGAAGTTGTATGTATATCATGCCATACCCGCAAAATCTGTCTCGCAATCATACCATTGGTGATATGTCGGGCACACACCTCCGTCACATTGTTGTACACACATGCTAGAGGGTCTTATGTTTGCCCTTCTAGTCATAACTCGCAGGGGACTTTAGAAATTCATGTACTGTACACCCAGCCATATGAGACCTTCATCATACCTGTTTTGTGTACTCATGTCCATATACCCATCCGTATGATCATTTAGTCATATCTTTCTATGTACTCACTCATATCGTTCAGTCGGATGTTCGCCTTGGCACGAACCATTTATGTCCAAGCCCTCACTCATGGCTTGATCGTACTAGTCTGCTCATCTAGGTTCTCACCTCAACCCCTGGCCTCTCATTCTCAACAATCGATGATTTACCTTCACATATTACATACCACCTCATTCACTTACTCGATTATCATTGATTTCTTATGATTTAGCCAAGACTAATAAGATCATCTTATCATATGGTTTGGAGTTAAGACTCCTAATACAACTTATGATATGTTTGGATCCAAGACTCCCAATGTTCAGATTTCAAGTTATGTATGAGATTATTACTTCAGATTTGTTTTAAAATGATGTGAGCACTATGCATGTTTTTGTGAATGGTGTCTAGCACCGACTAGGTTTGGGGTCTCGAGGGTCCCAGGTTTCAGAACTATGCGCCAACGTAGGTATGTATATATGTTTAGGACCTCTCAAGAAAGTTTTCCTCACACTAAGGGGCTCAACATTTCAAGGACCACATATCATAGTTCGAATATCAACAAATCACACACACAACATGAAATGCATATCAGCAAGTATAGCACAATCCTAGTTCGAGGCTATTTCATGACCAGTTAATTATTACATCATTTATATCCGAAAATTCCATGATGAGGTGTAAAATTGGCCCGCTCGCAAGATTGGGCTCCACTATAGTGGCATCACTGCCGCCACTGCGGTCTCACTGCAGTGGTTCCAAGACCGCTGCAGGGGTACTACTTAGGTAGTACTTCAACCCATTTTTCTCAAAGATTTCCCACGAATTATTTCTTTTCATTCTCTCACCCATTATACATAAACTACATTGATTAATCTCTATAATCACCCTACCTTCTTCCTCATGCAATGACAATTGAATTGGCACGAACCAAACAATCATAAGATAGAATGTAATAAGGAGAATTTACTAGCCTCGTAGCTCGCTTCCTCCCACAATTTATGGGTCACGATTCAAGCCATACAACAAATATATCCCACCCCTCAACATTCAATTCCCGCATTATATATATTTAATGATTCATGGCTAAACAATTTAGTGTTAAAATTTGAGAAGAAAAGAAAGGTTATGTATCAACAGACGATGTCCGAAGACCAATGTGCATCAAATCAACTCACCCCTATAAACACCATTATCTAAGGGCTATTCCCTTGAAACTATAACCTACAAAATATTATAACCTAGGGATATCACCCCTTCTTCCCTATTTCCTTCTCCCCAGACACTTACTGATTATAAACTATTCAATGGTAATAAACTTAGAGTTCTTCCCTACTCATCAATAGCACATCAAGTATATGCACATATATATTCGCTAATCAAAGTCTAACATAAAGGTGAGTATGCCATAGCCTACCTGGGGTCCAAGCTATCATCGAGACATTCCCAGCTGCGTGCTTGCATCAAGTTTCAAGTTCTCCTGGAGAATCATAGCTACGGAGGGTGAAGTATTGCCTTTTCTAGCCTCCTTGTTTCTCTCTTTGTTCCAATAATCCTACTTTTTTGTTTTTTGGGCATTTTTATTTAGTCTCTTTATGAGAATAGGCTTTTAAATCTTAACTGGGATAGGATTGTAGAATTCTAGTCCACGTCACTCACTGCAACAAGGACACTACCACTGCAGCGGTTCCGATATGGTGGACGACAGCCAACCGCAGCGTCCTTACACATGGGTTCACTTGATTTTTAACTTGACTCATCCAAAATGGTACGTCTCATAATCCTTTAATTCTAGGGACTTCTTTCTAGCTTGCAAAAATTTTAAATTCGCCCAAGCTGGGGTCGTCGGGTGTTATAACAACCGGACAGGTCGTTACAATAATAATAAACACAAATTTTATAACACTTATTATTAGCATAAAAAATAAACATACAACCAGAAATATTATATCTTTCTTGCTTTCCGAAATCAGGTAGCGCAATCTTAACAAGTCACCTCCACACTTTCAAATATTTTAGTCTAAGGGGTTAAATTTTCCAAAAATCATAAGAAATTGATTTTCTTCTTAAGATTGAACTCTCATAATATAAAATTAATTAATTTATCAAAGATTTAACATGTCATAAATCAAAGAAATCAATCAAGAAGTTTCTAGCATTTTCCTTCATGACTAAAGATATTGAACATATCTAAATCATAGTTACAATATTCTTAGCTAATAAATATATTATTCTTAATCTAAACAATCATAATATTCTCAAAAGAAAATTTTTTTCTCCAATATTTCCTAATAATTCCACATCAATCAAATTGGTTCAAATATTAATAGTATAAGATCTCAATGAAAGTCAATATTTTTTCAGATGAATTTGAGAAAAAAAATTTCTTATCCAGAAATATGAGTAGTTTTTCATTCACCAAGATAATTTTTTCTCCATTGATTTGGATATAAACCTCAAAAAAAATTATTTTTTTACACAAATATGCCTTATCACACAAAGCCTATAATGCAATCACTCACACTGACTATGTGATGTCACCAAGCGCATGTGGTCGTCAAGTAATATAGGAGGGTAAAGTCCCGATATGATACCCAAAGAGACTTTATAGACTGATTGCTTAAATTTTGAACCTTTATTTCTCTATTCTAGTAAACACAAATAAAATGGGAAAATGGTTTTTGGGACAATTCTACTGAGCTTGAAATGTTAATTAAACTAAAAAACTAGAATCGTTTGTAATTCAAATGATGAGAGAAATCCGGGGTCTTTGCACTTTTGCTTTCAGATTGAGTTTTAGAATTTGAATACGCCAGACAATATTCTTCTAAGATTTCTAGTTGAAAGTTACTATTCTATTTCTTGTTATTCTCCCAAATATGCAAGAACTATCTTATGAACCCGTACACCTATATTCCTATGATTGTAGGAGAAACATGAGATGACAGTTGATGATACTTGTTTCAACTAAACAGGATTGCAGGGTATATCTCTATCCTTAGAAATGAAATCAACTCTTGAACTATTTGAACAAGACAATTGAAACCTATTTTATGCTTTCTTTTGACCCTATTAGTTCCCTCTCCCGAGTTTAACCAAGAGCCAACAGATAAAATTCACAAGGCGATCAATCTAACAAATAATAAATGAAATCAATTGTGCATAAACAATCTTTAAAAGAAGAAGTGAAAGTATAGCGTAAACGAACAATCAAACTACAACCATTAGCCATGGCCAAAATCCCAAAACAGGAGTTCAGCCACTCATGTTCAAGTTTTAAACCCAAGAATTCTTCATTCAAATTAACAAAGGTAACTAAAGAAGAAAAACCTAGAAGAAAATGAACTTCTTGTCTCTCCCCCAAAAAGACAGCGTACAATTTGATCTTCTGATGAAAAGATGCCTAACAAATGCCCTAGATTAGGTATTTATAAGCTATCAAAAAAATGACCCTTTTGTCCTCAAGTAGTTCACCTTTTAGACTTAGAAAATCTGCCTTGGACATGTCCTGGCGTGCCGCACCACCATCTCACCAAACTTGGCTTGAATTTCCTATGAAGTTTGGTTTTTGGCACGCTGCATCAGCCATCTCGCCAAGGTGTTAGTCAAAATTCTATAAATTTAGGACCTAGCGTGTTGCACCTGCCACTGCACCAGAGTGTTAGATAATTTTCCAAGTTCGGAACCCCTCTGGCGCACCGTGCCACTCAGTTCACTAAGGTGTTGATCAAAATTCTTCTGAAGTTTGGACTCTGGCATGCTGCACTAGCCTAAGTACAATTTTCTCTAAAGTTTGGTGCCTGGCGTGCCACGTCAGCTATTCATTAGGCCAACTTTTCTCGAATTCTTCTTTCTTCACTCCTGGACCCTTTTTGAGTCTTTTTCCATAAGTTACCTGCTAAAACCATCTAAAAATACTTGTTACTCATTTAACACATACATTCATTAGTTCATGCATTTCATAAGGATAAACATCCCAAAACAAGGTAAAAATGGGTAAAAGAATGGAAAGCGGGCATAAGAATATGCCCAACATTACCACCCAATACTTAAACCATTGCTTTTGTCATGACTCGAATATAGGTCCGGGTCGAGACACGAGACAAGGAGCCCCGAGAGACTCTAAGTCGACTCATGGCATGAACATACATCTAACTCAATCAATAAAAGAGAAAGACTTAACAAAATGAACATAATGGAAGTCTAATCATAAAATAACACCAGATCCGGAATTCACATAATACATGAAAAGTTGATTACTACATACAGTCTGAAAGCCTCTAACATATGTAATGGGTTGATGGGAACCAACCCCAACTAACCCAAAAAGTCTAAAAACTGAAAATGCAAAGATAATTGATAACAAATAGTCCTCGGGAGATGAGGACTCACCACTGAAGCTGAATACTAACTCCGGGAACTGGTGACAGGGCTGAGTCTGAAGATCGGAGCTTGCACAATGAAACGATACAGTATAAAGTATGCGCTTAGTACATGGAATGTACCAAGTATGCAAGGTAAGTGAAACCGCTTAAATAAATAAAATCATTTAAAACATGCATAATATAAAAAATAATCAAAATAAGAATCTGAGAGTAGGGTTTGCATGCTATTATCTGAAATCATGATCTGAACATAACTGAACATCATAACTGAATCGAATGACCCAAAGCTGAAATCTGATAATCATAAGTAAAACTATACATTGGGTCAAACCTGCTTTAGAACATATATATATCATGAATGATAAGCGTGCATAACTAAAATCATGATGAAAAATGGGAGACTCGTCATATAACTGACATTACCACGATAGAGCTTACGAGGTCCCGACTATCATACTCAAGTGGGCAGCGCCATCCAAAGCCTTGCCAGGGCTAAGGACGCTACCATGATATCGATATCAAGCTGAAGGCCCCTTGGGCAGGGGAAATCTCACAAAAGAGGTCCTAAATAATCTAATCAAACCTATGTTGGTGCATAGTTTTGAGGCATAGGGTTTACTAACCCTTAGCCTACACGGTGCTAGACACTACTCCCAAAAATAAGCATATGCTCTCGATCGTTTTTCAACAAAGATGACCATCGTCTAGTGACGAAGTTGAATAAACATATACATATAAAATCTAAAATCATACATGAGGAGCCTTGGCTCAAACCATACCACAAGCTGAACATAATTGGGAGTCTTGACTCTAAAATCATGTGGTAAGCTAATTAACTTGAAATCATAAATCATACTTGAACATATGGGCTTGCTCAACACTTAAACATGCTTGAAAATACTTGATTTACTTGGAAACATGATCATAGACATGGGTAACTTGAAAACATGCCTTTCATCATAAATATCTCATCATACTTGAACATACATCATAAATCTCAACTTTCATGAACTTCTCATGGATAGGCATTATAATTTATAAAACTTGAAAACATGATTTATAATTGAAAACATGGTAAAACTTTCCCATGAATCATAATTAAATAATAGGAACATACTTAGATCATACCCATGTACAAACTTAGGAAATTCATGCATTAGGTTAAAACCCCATAAGATCAACATATAGATTTTCATGAATTAGAGAGGGATTGGATATGGGTATGAAAAAATTCACCCATCCATAACCTTACATACCTGAGAGAATCAGATTCTACAACTTCTCTAATTGCCCAAGGAAGAATTGAGAAGAACTTGGAGGAAATTGAGCTTGATCACCTCTCTAGACCTTTACTCTTGCATGCATGAAGTAAGATAGCCTAGAATGAACCCCTCTTAAAGTTCTATTCATAGCTTAAAATAACGTCTTTACGTCTTAGGATCATAGGAATTATGGATAAGCCCTTATTAAATTCACCCAGGAAAAAACCTTTGTCAATCCAACAAGGGCCGGACGAGTCATTCCACGGGGCACGAGTTGTCGTCACGGTATCGCTAAAGTTCTCTGCCACTTTCCTCAAGGGTCCCAGGGTTGCAGCTCATCGATGGTGACCACGAATCGTGGTCACCTTCCATTACTCCCACTTCCAAAAATCTTAAGTCCTTGATCAACTGATGACAACGACTAACCAAACAAATCGTGGCATCGGCTACGACTCGTGATGTTCATTTGTGTGGTACCGCTATAGGTTCATCCATCATCCTTCAACTATTCTTGACCACGAATGACCTGACAACTCATAGGGTTCTTGACCACGAATGACCTGACAACTCATGGGGTTAACCAAGACACGTGGTCACATCCGTGGTCACCCCAAATTTGAAAAATTTCCTGGCAAGTCATCACTCCTCACCACGAGTCACTTAATGACTCATGGTCAACCTGACGGGTCATCTGACAACTCATTCTATGACCTGGCGCATAAAATCCTGTTTTCTCCGTTTCAACTCCCCGGTCTGATCTTTTGGCTTTTGGGGTATAACAATATCTCCCCCTTGGGAACATTTATCCTCCAATGTTGAAAATCATACAAAAAGCAGAGAAACGCAATTTTCATACTCAAATACTGATCATATAAGTTAAAAACTGACGGAGTGACTAACTCTGATTTGAACTACATGACTGAATTGAATTTCATGAATCATACATACATCCATTTACATGAAAGAAACTAGGGGCACATGAACTAATCATTGAACTTCATAGAGTTTTTGGGAAAAACTGATACCTCAAGCTAGAACTGAGCCGGTAGGGAATAAATGTGGGTATCTAGCCATCATATCTGCTCTGGCTTCCCGTGTAGCTCCCTCAACTTGTTGATTCCTCCATAAAACTTTAACAAAATCAACTTCTTTATTCCTTAGCCTTCGATCCTGACGATCCAATATTTCCACCGGAACCTCTTCATAATTGAGGTTGTCTTTCACACTGACACTATCCACCGTAGCTACTAAAGTTGGATCACCCAAACACTTCTTTAGGAGCGATACATGGAAAATTGGATGGACTGAAGATAATTCTAAGGGCAACTCCAATTCATATATTACCTTGCCAACCCCTTTCACAATTCAGTATGGGCCAACATAATGGGGACTGAGTTTCCCTTTCGTTCTGAACCTCATCACTCCTTTCATGGGAGACACTTCAGAAACACCCAATCATCAATTTCGAACTCAAGTTCTCTCCTCCTCATATCCGCATAGGACTTTTGATGACTTTGAGCAGTTTTCAACCTGTCCCATATAAGTTGAACGTTCTTCATAGCCTCATGAACTGAATCTGGTCCTACCATCGCAGCTTCACCGACTTCAAAAAAACCATTAGGCGATCTACATCTCCGCCCATAGAGAGCCTCAAACGGAGCCATTTGAATGTTGGAATAGTAGCTTTTATTGTATGCAAACTCAATAAGAGGCAAATGATCATCCCAACTACCCTTGAAGTCAATCACACACGCTATCAACATGTCCTCGAGATTCTAAATAGTCCGCTCCGCCTGAACATCGATTTTCGGATGAAATGTTGTACTGAGCTTGACCTTAGTACCAAGTCCCTTTTGAAACAATCTCCAAAACTGAGAAGTAAACTGAGTACCTCTGTCTGATATGAAGGACAAGGGCACTCCATGCAACCGAACTATCTCTCGGATGTATAGTTTGGCATAATCTTCCACTGAATCACTGGTTTTGACCGGTACAAAATGAGTCGCCTTAGTCAATCTGTCTACAACAACCCAAACGGAGCCATATTGCCAATGAATGTAAGGAAACCGTATAATGAAGTCCATATTGATTTATTCCCACTTCCAAGTAGGGATACTAATGTCCTAAAGCACACCTCCCAGTCTCTGATGCTCAACCTTCTCTTCCTGACAATTCGGACATTTAGCTACAAATTCTGCGATGTCCTTCTTCATGTCATTCCACCAATAGATTTTTCGTAGGTCACGGTACATCTTGGTGGCACCTGGATGTATCGAATATATGGAACCGTGAGCCTCATGCAATATTTTATTTCTCAAATTGCCAACATTCGAAACACATAAGCAACCCTGATATGAAGCACACCATATCCCCCTTTGGAGAAGACCTCTACCTTCTGATTCTGAAAAGCCTCCTTTAACTTTACCAAAATAGGGTCCTCGTCTTGTATAGATTTCACATTAGCCACCATGGATGATTCTAACACGTTCTGAACTATAACACCACCATCAGTCGAGTCAACCAAACGAACTCCCAACCGTGCAAGTCGATGCACATCCTTCACTAGCTCCTTCTTTCCCTCATCTACATAGGATAAACTCTCCATAGAGAGTCTACTAGGTGCGTCTGCCACCATACTGTCCTTACCCGGATGGTAAAGTACACTCATATCATAATCCTTGAGTTACCACCTTCTTTGGCATAGATTTAGATCCTTCTATGTAAACACATATTGTAGGATCTTATGGTCCGTAAACACATCTATATGGACCTGTACAAATAGTGTCTCCATATCTTCAAGGAAAATACCACCACCGTTAATTCAAGATCATGGGTCGGGCAATTTTTCTCATGAACTTTCAGCTATCTGGAAGAGTATTCTATCACTTTAACATGCTGCTTCAATACACAACCAATGCCAATTCTAGAAGCATTGCAATACCCCACAAACCCATTTGTACCCTCTGATAGGGTTAACACCTGTGCTGAGGTAAGTTGAGTCTTCAACTCTTGAAAGCTCCTCTCACAAGCCTCTGACTATTGGATCTTCACTTTCTTTTGGGTCAACTTGGTCAATGGCGCTGCAATAGATGAAACACCCTAAAAAAATCTCCGATAGTACCCAGCTAAACCCAAGAAACTCCTGATATCTAAAGGATTCACCGGTCTAGGCCAATTCTTCACCGCTTCTATCTTTTGAGAGTCCACCCTTATACCCGTGCTTGACATCACATGACCCAAAAATGTCACTGAATTCAACTAGAACTCACATTTGCCGAATTTAGTATATAATTGGAGTCCTTGAGAGTTTGTAGTACCACCCTCAAATGAGCAGAATGCTCTTCCTCGCTCCGAGAGTATATCAAGATGTCATCAATAAACACGATCACGAACATATCCAAGTATGTCTTGAACACCCTGTTCATCAAATCCATAAAAGCTGCAGGAGTATTTGTTAGTCCAAAAGACATAACTACAAACTCATAATGACCATACCGCATCCCGAAGGATGTCTTCAGGATATCACTCTCCCGAACCCTGAGCTGATGGTATCTGGACGTAAGATCTATCTTCGAAAAGCACTTGGCACCCTGAAGATGGTAAAACAAATCATCAATTCTGGGAAGAGGATACCTGTTCTTGATGGTGACCTTGTTCAATTGTCGATAATCAATACATATACGAAGATTAACCATCCTTCTTTCGAACAAAGAGAACTGGTGCGCCCTTACGGATTTGCTCAGTTTAATGAACCCCTTATCTAAAAGGTCTTTAAACTGCTCCTTCAACTCCTTCAGCTCTGTTGGAGTCATTCTATAAGGAGGAATAGATATAGGTTGCGTATTGGGAAGAAGGTCAATACCAAAATCAATCTCCCACTTAGGAGGAATCCCAGTAGATCATCTTTGAAGACTTCTGGATACTCACATACTACTGGGACTGACTAGATAGTCGAGGGTCTCGGACGTGGCATCCTTAACTCTAACTAAATGCTACACGCAACCCTTGGAGATCATCTTACTGGACTTAAGATAGAAATTAAATGACCTATAGGAACAACTAAAATATCCTTCCATTTTATAACTGGCTCACCCAGAAATCTGAACTCTACTGCCCGGGTTCTACAATTAACTGAGGCATAACATGAAAATATCCAATCCATGTTGAGGATAACATCAAAATTGGTAATGGCTAACTCTACTAAATCTGCTGAGGTGACTTTCTGAAGGACTGTGACCGGGAAACTTCTATACACCCATCTAGCTACAACTAAATCACCTACTAGAGTAGATACTAAGAAAGATTCTGATAAGATTTCGGGATTGACTCCAAAACTACTAGCCACACAAGCCATCACAAAAGACAAGGTAGCCCCTAGATCTAACAAAGTATATACATCAAGTTGGAAAACTCGTAACATACCAGTGACTACATCCCGGGAGACCTCCTACTCCTGGAGGGATGCTAAGGCGTAGAATCTATTTTGGAACTGACCGCCACCTGTGCTAGTACATGCCCCCTGCTGGGATGGGTGTGCTGGTGGAGCTGCTGAACTGGAAGTTGGGCCTTGGCCCCTATCAAGACCCTGTCTAGCTGTTGGGCAATCTCTGAGCATATGTCCGGGCTTCCCACACCTGAAGAAAGAACCTATACCTGCCAAACACTCACCCATGTATCTCCATCCACACTTGTCGCAAACTGGGATACTGGAGTTTGCAGGCCTACTACTCCGACCCCTAGAGCCTGATGCTCGTCCCCTCTGGTCGTACCTAAGTCGGGATGGCATACTCATCGCTGAAGATACTGGGGCTGAAGATCTCTGGTGGACTACTTTCGTGCCTACCACCTGGTCTCAACTGAGAGAACCTATACTTTTATGTCTTGGCCCTCTTGGCCTCGCTCTCCTTCAGATGCGCTACCTCTATCTGTTGGGCGTACAAGACTATCTGAGGAAATTCCATATCCTGATGGAGCATGGTGGTTCTACAATCCTTTTCTAGATAGCCTGCCACCCCATGAACAAACCTACTCACTCGAGCCCTCTGATTAACCACTAACTCTGGGGCGTACTTTAACAAGCGAGTGAACTCTAGGGCATATTCCTGCACTTTCATATTTCCTTGTTTTAGATTCATGAACTCGGTCACCTTCAGCTCCCTCATCTTGCGAGGGAAGAACCAATCTAGAAAAGAGACGTGAATCTCATCCCAATTGATAAGGCCTTCTCCAGCTGCCCTACTATCCTTCCACTGTCTAAACTAATTGTATGTGACCCCCTTCAACTAATATAAGGCCAAATCAGCACACACTTCTCCATTCACCCTTATGACCTGGGTGATCTTTAGCATCTCGTCAATAAACTCATGTGGATCCTCATCCACCCTTGACCCAAGATACTTTGGTGGGTTCATCCATAGGAAATCTCTAACTCGTGTTGTCACCGCATTCCTGTTTTGCGGTACATGCGCTATTTCCTTCTAGTTAACTTGGGCGATCAAGGCCTGCACTAGCATCTGAATGGATGCCTATAATTCGGCATGGGCAACCGGCTCAGGTGCATGGTGCTCATGGGCTGGTGGGGGTTATTAGTGCCCGTCCCTATTGCTATCCTCGTGGCCATTTCCATTTCCATTTCTTTTATCGTTGACTTTGCAGGGAGGCATGATTCTGCAATCATGAATAGCAAGAGTTAGAAGGGTAGAGAGACATTTCACTGCACGACATAGATCATCAAAGAAGGGAACATTTCCTAAACGTCTCGTAGCCTCTTCATCATAAATGTGTCACCCTTCACACTCATGAAAAAGACTCTATTTAACGGGGCTTTCGGATACCCTACGACACTTCAAAACTTATTGCTCTAATACCAAGTTTTTCATGACAGAACATAGGCCCGGACCCAGACATGGTAGAAGAAGCCCCGATAGACTCCACGTCGACACATGGCATGAACATATATCTAACTCAATCGATAAAAGCGAAAGACTTAACAGAATGAACATAATAGAAGTCTAATCATGATATAACACCAGATCTGGAATTCACATAATACATGACCAGTTGATTACTATATACAGTCTGAAAGCCTCTAACATATATGATGGGTTGATGGGAAAAAACCCCAACTAACCAGACAAGTCTGGAAATTAAAAATACAAAGTAACTGATAACAAATGGTCCTCGGGAGATAAGGACTCACCACTGAAGCTGAATGCTAACTCTGGGAACTGGCTAATGATGGGGATAAGTCTGAAGATCGGAGCCTGTATCATAAAATGATACAGCATAGACTATGCAGTCAGTATATGGAATGTACCAGGTATGCAAGGTAAGTAAAACCACTTAAATAAATAAAATCATTTAAAACATTCATAATATAAAACATAATCAAGATAAGAATTTGAGAGTAGGGCTTGCATGCTATTTTCTGAAATCACGATCTAAACATAACTGAACATCATAACTGAACTGAATGACCCAAAGTTAAAATCTGATAATCATAAGTAAAATTGTACATTGGGTCAAACCTGTTGTAGAACATATATAT
>JACEIK010004813.1:100676-120529 GCA_018107945.1 Datura stramonium
GGAGACTCATCATATAACCGACATTACCACGATAGAGTTTATGTGGTCCCAACTATCACACTCAAGTGGGCAGAGCCGTCCAAAGCCTTGTCAGGCTAAGGACGCTACCATGATATCGATATCAAGCTGAAGGCCCCTTAGGGTAGGGGAAAGCTCATAAAGGAGGTCCCAAATAATCTGATCATACCTACGTTGGTGTGTAGTTTTGAGGCATAGGGCTGACTGACACTTAGCCTACTCGATGCTAGACACTACTCCCAAAAACATGTATATGCTCTCCATCATTTTTCAACGAAGCCGGCCATCGTCTAGTGATGAAGCTACATAATCATGTAAATATAAAATCTTAAATCATACATGAAGAGCCTTGGCTCAAACTATACCACAAGCTTAACATAATTGGGAGTCTTTACTCCAAAACCATGTGGTAAGAGAATTAACTTGAAATCATAAATCATAGTTGAACATATGGGCTTGCCCAATACTTAAACATGCTTGAAACTACTTGATTTACTTGGAAACTTGATCATAGACATGGGTAACTTGAAAATATGCTTTTCATCAT
This sequence comes from Datura stramonium, assembly GCA_018107945.1. Lineage (NCBI taxonomy): Eukaryota > Viridiplantae > Streptophyta > Magnoliopsida > Solanales > Solanaceae > Datura > Datura stramonium. Next base: position 101,242 of record JACEIK010004813.1, read on the forward strand.
AAATATATCATCATACTTGAACATACATCATAAATCGCAACTTTCATGAACTTCTCATGGATGGGCATTATAATTTATAAAACTTAAAAACATGATTTATAATTGAAAACATCATAAAACTTACCCATGAATCATAATTCGATAATAGAAACATACTTAGTTCATACCCATGTAGAACTTAGGAAATTCATATATTGGGTTAAAACCCCATAGGATCAACATATAGATTTTCATAATTTAGAGAGGGATNATATAGATTTTCATAATTTAGAGAGGGATCGGGAATGGGTGTGAATAAATTCACCCATTCATAACCTTACATACCTGAGAGAATCAGATTCTACAACTTCTCTAATTTTCCAATGAAGAATTGCGAAGAACTTGGAGGAAACTGAGCTTGATCACCTTTCTAGACCTTTACTCTTGCATGCATGAATAAGAATAGCCTAGACTGAACTTACCCCTCTTAAACTTCACTATTCATAGCTTAAAATGACCTAGTTTAGGCCTTAGGATCATAGGAATTACAGTGACCTAGTTTAGGCCTTAGGATCGTAGGAATTACAAATAAGCCCTTATTAGATTCGCACGGAAAAACTAACTGCCAATCCCAATGAGGGACTGGACGAGTCGTTACCACAGGGCATGAGTCGCCTTCTGCTGTCATTAAGTGTTCTACCACTTTTCCTCAAAGGGTCCCCATGAGAGACCTAATGGCTCGTCGTTGGTGACCACAACTCGTGGTCACCTTCCATTACCTCCACTGCCCAAAACCTTAAGTCCCTGATCAACTAATGACCACGACTAACCAAATGAATCGTGGCATCTGATGGTTTCCATTTGTGGTGTACACTGCTAGTTCATCCATCATCTTTCAACTGTCCTTTACCACGACTGACCTGACGACTCGTGGTCACATCCATGGTCACCCCGAATTTGAAATTTCCAAGAAAGTCATCACTCCTCACCACGAGTCACTTAATGACTCATATTCAACCTGACGGGTCACCTGATGACTCATTTTATGACCTGGTGTAGAAAATCCTATTTTCTCCATTTTAATTCCTGGGTCTGATCTTTGGGCTTTTGAGGTATAACAATTTTCCTCGAAAAACCCTTACTTATATGCACCAGACACACCTTTTTAACACCATTCGTCACCTCTATCAACTCTAACTCAAGCAACTAGAACAGAGGACATGACTAAGTGGTTCATAATTCATAACCAATCCATAACACATACACACAGAAGCTCTTAACATTCTAAACTACATACCTTCTATAACTGACTCATCTTTTTCGAAACAAGGCCAACATGATTAAGTATGAAAAATGTAGCACATAATACATTGGATCAACTTATGCCCTCACTTATTTAGTGATGTTCCTTCCCTCATATTATTAGTCAAAGTTTGAAACATAGAAATCAAGGCACACTCACTCTCACAAATGACGTTTCAAACACATGCAACATACCATAGGCTTGGCTTTCATGTATATTGAGATCTCTTAATCACTTCAAAAAGAGTAAGATCATAAGGACTCTTCCTGACTGTAATGTCATCTAAGGAACGGGTAGGAATAATTTTCATTTCATAGTGGCTACCAATCTATAATACCCCGAGAGTTTCTAAGATCAGACCTGAAGGTGAAAACAGAGAAAAATAGGAAATATTGCACCAGGTCACAGGAAGACACTTCTAGTGACCCTTGAGGTCATTCCACGAGTCGTGGGGTGACTCGTGATGGAGAGGCTGGCAGATTGGAAGTCGTGGTTAGAGGGTGACCACGGGTGGATGTCACGAGCCATGAAGTCACTTCACGACCCATGAGGTTGGTCTTTGTCAGAAGGAAGAATTTGAGGTTGATTTATCTAGTATACTTCACAAATGGAAGTCACAAGTCTTCCCCTACCCCACGAATCGTGAAGTCCCTCGTGGGGATTAGCAAAGTCTATTTTCCTGCAAATTTAGTAAGGGTGTTTTCGTAATTCTTAAGTTCCTAAGTCTTCAAATACATCATTTTAAGACCTAAAAGAAGTGTATTAGGAGGGTTAAACCTATTCTAATCTATTCCCTCCCCATGCATGCAAGATTAGAGATTCCCAAAGGAGATCAAGTCTCGAACTCTTCAAGTTCTTCCCCAAATATCTTGGGCTTCCAAGGAAGGGTGTAGAATTATATTTCCCAAGTATGTAGGGTCATGAATGAGAGTCTCCCTTCACTCTCAAGCCCAAGTCCTATCCCAAATTAATGAATTCAAGTGTATGATTCTTTAGCGTTTTAACCCAAAGTATGAATTCTCTATGTTTTAATCATGGGTCAATTTCCTTCAGGTTTTAAATGATATTTTAAGATTCATGGGCATATTTTATACCTATTTTGATTTACAATTCATGATTTCTAGTTTTGAAAGTATTATGCCCAATTATGCAAGTTAATGAAAAGTGAAGATTATGATCTATGTTTTCAAGCATGATGAGATGTTTAGCATGAAAGAATGTTTATGAATTTTCCATGTATGAATCCATGATTTTGACTATCAAGTCTATTTCAAGCATATTAAAGTTTGGGCAATCCCACATGATCTAAGCATATTTTCATGATTTAGTTCAATTTTACGATGTTAGCTTACCACATGGTTTTAGAGTCTAGATTCTCCTTTTCAGCTTGTGGTATGTTTTGAGCCAAGGCTCCCCATATTCAGATTTCAGACTATGCATATTATTACATTATTAGCTTCATTGAAAAATGATGGATTCATATTTATTGAAAAATGATAGAGAGAAATTGCATATTTTTGGGAGCAGTGTATAGCACCGAGTAGGCTAGGGGTTCAGGAAAACCCCGAGCCCAAGAACTATGTGTCAGTGTAGGATTTATTCAGTTACTTTAAGACCTCCAATGTGAGCTTCCCCTGCCCTGAATGGGCCTTCAGCTTGATATCGATATCATGGTAGTGCCCTTAGCCTGGCAAGGATTTGGATGACTCTGCCCACTTAAGTTTAATAGTCGGGATCACGCAAGCTCTATCCTGATAATGTTGGTTATATGATGAGTCTCCCATTGTTCCTCACGATTTCAGTTATGCATTTTCATCAATTATGATAATATGTCTTCAGCAGTTTTGACCCAATGATCAGTTTATCAGTTTTACGTATGAATATTAGTTTCAGCTTTGGGTTATTCAATTCAGTTATGAAGTTTAGTTTATATCTAATCATGTTTTCAGATATTAGCATGCATTCCTTATTCTCAGAATCTTATAATGATATATTTTATTCATGTTTTCAATTTTACTTGCTTAGCATATTTTACTTACCTTGTATACTCCATACATTTCAAGTACTGACCGCATATTCTATGTTGTATCATTTCATGATACAGGCTCAAACGTTCAAATTCAGTCTCGCCACTAGCCAGTTTTTAGAATTCAGTCCAGACAATTTGTTGGTGAGTTCTCATCCTTCGAGGACCGTTAGATAGTTAAACTATTGTCATTTTCAGTTTCAAACTTCTAATGAGCTAGTTGGGGGTGTTGTCCCATCAGCTCGTCAGTATGTTAGAGGCTTTTTAGACATACTTTGCAATTTTAGCTTCAGACTCTGTGTTTTGAGATTTCAATTGTTTAAATGTTTTATTATTTAGGCTTCTGCTATTTCAGAAATTAGTCTTCCACTCTATTTATGTTGAGCTTTAATTTTTATGTTCATGCCATAGGTCGACTTAGAGTCATCTATGGTTCTAGGTTCCATGTCTAGATCCGGGCCTATGTTTGGGTCATGACAAACTTGGTATCAGAGCAAAATTTTAATGTCTCCTAGAGTGTCTGAAAGCCACGTTAAGTAGAGTCTTTTTCATGGGTGTGAAGCGCACCACACTTATGATGAAAAGGCTATGAAACGTTTTTGAGAAATTTCCCTTCTTTCATGATCTATGTTATGCGATGAAGTGTCTCTCTATCCTTTTAACTCGTGTTATACACATTTACAAAATCATGCCTCCCCGTCAAGTTAACGAAAGAAGGAATGGCAATGAAAATGGAAATGGCCACAAGGATAGTAACAAAGATGAGCACTATCAAGCCCCACCAGCCCCAGCAAATCACGTGCCCGAGTAGGTTCCCCATGCTGAGTTTAGGGTGGCTATCCAGATGTTGGCACAGACGTTGACTACTCAAGTCAACCAGTAGGCAGTTGCTCATGTTCCCCAGAATTGGAATGCAGCAGTGGCTAGAGTCAGGGACTTCCATGAATCCCCCTGAGTTTTTGGGGTCGACTTGGAGATATTTATGGTTCAAGGTTCCTTGTCTAGATCTAGGCCTATGTTCTGATCGTGCCACAATCATAAGCACTTTAAGACATTTTCACCTCATCTTCCTTGTCCGCCTCTTCTTTTTCTCACTGCTCACCTTTCTTTCACTAATCCCCTTTTATTTTCTCATGCCCTTTTTTGTATTAGTTGACTTCTAGTTTCTATCTGTAAGTTCAACAAGAATAATCAACCATTAAAGACCTTTCATTTATGTTCTAGCAGCAAGTAGACATGTTATTTTGTGTGGGCACCCCTCTTTTCTATTTTTCTCTGTTACACCCCGTAAGTTTCTAACTTTTAATCGGCCTATTCGTATGTTGGTTAAGTATTTTAGAGTGACATACGTATGAGGAAAGGGCTCAGGGAAAGGCCGAATGAGTGAAAAGTCGGGATTTCGCGGGAGGAGGCCGAACCAAGATGCCCAGAGGGGCAAAGTGGCATGGAGCTGCTCCTCCGCGTTGGCCAACGTGGCACAGAGCAGAATCAGCGCGTTGGCCAGTGTGCCACATTGCTTTGTATGCTGCTTCAAGTATATATAGGACTCACCCTTAGATTTCATGTTATTTCTCAAGTAAACCACGACCAGCAGAGGTGAGGACGAGGGAGAACATTTAATTTTCATCCAATTACGCCGCAAACACCATCCAAATCCAAATTAACTTTAGGTATCAAAGTATAAGGCTGCAAGGAGCATTTCTACGGAGTTAGTTTCGTGAAATTCGCCCAGAAAATCATCTTCCTGCTGAGCCAAAGTTGTTGGAATTGCTCCAAACTAGTGTCAATACAATCCCAGGCTTAAAGTAAGTATTTCTGCCTTCTAGATTCCCGATAAATTATCAGTTTTTGATCATCTTTCGATAAGTTGAAGTATAGTCAGTATATACATATAAAGTTATTGTTTTCTTCGAATTCAGTAACAAAGTTGGCCCTAATCTTCTATTAATATGATTACAATTGAGAAGGGCAGTTGAATATGAGCTGATACTCATCAGTTAGCCAGAAAAACAGCGAACGAGGTATGTAAGGCTTAACTCTCGGCAGGTATCCTTATCGTGCAGTGTTACGACTTAAGTTCTCAAATAGAAATAACGATCTCAGATGCTGCGGACGGTTTCTACCATTAGATTGTAATTTGATATGTTGTAATTAGCTGTTATTGATATACATATATAAATATCAGATATGTTGCGAGTAGCTAGTAATAGGGATTACAGTTGCATAAATTCTGGTTAGCTGCTAGAAAATATATACAGATCGTACTGCAGGACCCCTCGCTAAAAGAGAGCAGGTTAAATGTGATTCACGTATGACGCTATAGAATCTCTTTTAGTTCTCAGTTTATTGTGATGGTAGAATTATATGTTTGTTGTCAGGACTAGACTTTAGAAGCTCGTAAGAGTTATCATCCTGAATCAGTTGGTTAAACAGTATGGGCACAGTTAGGCGGGCCTAACGACCAATTGGCGCCTGTCTTGGCAGGAAAGCATCCCTAGAGGTCATTGACGTTATCGCACGTTTCAGAAACAGAAATAGAGACAGAATAGGCATATTCTAGAGTTAGCGACACCAGGGTTGTCCAGTGTATTGAGTGATCGTCTGCCATCCCTTTAGCCTTATCAGTGATTTTCAGTCCTAGTCGACTTAACAGTTATCACGTAGGATGCCCAGTAGGCCAGCCCAGTCGTCCTAGTTAGATAAACCTGTGGGTACCCTAAGGAGGGGTCCACATCAATAGTCGGTGATGGGCCAGCACTCTAGCCGGTTCTTGTAAGATATTCAGGTACAGATTGCCAGGAGAGGACCAGTCTATATAGAATTGCCTATAAGGTTGAGAATTGCCTAGAACAGTAATATAGATCCGAGTGGATTCAGACAAGGATTAAGGAGTCAGTAGTACTCTGCTATTACATTGTTAGCCACAAGTTAAGGAGATTGGTAAGCTCCCTATGAGAGACCAGGGTGCCGATCGCGTAGAAGCAACTTCGACCGAGCCCAGCCCTATAGTTGTTTAATTAGAAGAATAAAGTAGTCAGCTATCTGCAACCCCACAGTTATTCATGAGTTATAGATGTCCGAGTAGGACATTCAGAGTATTGTTACGCCACTTCAAACCTCTCTCTATTCAGCCCAGACTATTAGAGATCATGATCACTATCAGGATCCTCTGATCAGATATGGGCGCATGGCGTGCCTGCAGACAGCCATACAAATTATCCCAGAAGCGAGTAGCATTAGCATGAGGCTAGAAGGCCAGATACGCTCTCTTTATACAGATAGATTGATGTGTCAGTATAGCACCTGGGTTGGGGTTTCCCTTAGTTAGAAGCCTTCTATAACCTCCCCAAGGTTAATAGTTGTGTCGCTCGCCCGCCAGGGGCGAGGATACGTCGCTCTACGGAGCGGCATGCCATTCGCAAGGGACGAAGATGGGGATCCAGATCCTCATATTGCCGTGGTTGGCCTTATACACACCCTGCCCGAGCGTTTACACCCGGGGTGTAGAGATCAAGAGTCCTCCGGCCTCAAACACAGCTACAGTTCAGGGGCCAAGCGGGTCCAGTTGCAGACCCAGGGGACTGGTAGGTTGGCAACAGTACTAGTAGAGTTGTAGACACCTGAGTAGGGGTATATAGATTGAGATGTGCTCACCAAGACTTATGGGGGCCTGAACGAGTTATTCTATGTTGATTGTACCTCCAGGCTTATGGGGGCTAGGTGGGGTTCTTGTATGAATTCTTGTCTACTAGATGTAGTGTATAAATGTGTAAGTATGCAGTCTTAGCTTATGTATATGTAGTGTCAGTTAGATGCAGATTACGAGTCAGTAGGCATACAGGTTAATCTTTCGGCTCTTCTTTTTATTTACTTCTAGTTCTATTCGGCATATCTATTGCCTTACATACTCGGTACATATTGTACTGACGCCTTTCCCTGGGTGCTGCATTACTTGCCTGCAGATACAGATAGATGAGGAGCAGGTCCCTCGTAGTTCCAGTCAGTCGTACAGAGCCATCAGCTCCCTTCTTCTGGAGCTTGTGTGATAGAGGTTTACTTATTTTGTTTGTACAGTATGGGTAGGTCGGGGCCCTGTCCCGACCATCTTATTACTCCTAGAGGCTTGCAGATTCTGTTACTTCCCTATGGTTAGATGATATCGACCGTGTGGGGCCCATATATGCTTTAGATGATGTGTGTTGGCCGTGTGGGGCCCTGTTTAGCTGTTGATTGGCGGCCTTGTCAGCCCGCATAGAACTCCCTGTGATGTTTTTGTCTTTGGTTAGCTGTTTACTTTAACAGGGCCTATAGGCCTTGTCGACCGGGGGTTGTATTTACAGTCGTTATATAGCCCGTTGTTTTCTTGATTCCAAAGTTAGAGTCAGCCCTACACCAGAGGTGCTTAGGTTCAGTCAGCTCAGCAGTTCAGGTCCTAGTAGGGCACCAAATGCCAGTCATGCCTCCCAAGGTAGGGTGTGAGATTCTCATCTTGCCATCACCATTTTTTCTTTCTTCCATTTCCCTTAACTTTTTCTACTTCAGTGGAACCTTCATTCTTATATCTCAAAGTGCCTCAGACTATCTTTAGATCAAAAATTTTGGAGGCCACACAACAATGGGAATATGCTTCTTTTTTGGCTAATAATAAAATTAAGGCTTATAGCTCAATAGGGTTAACTTAGGATCATGTTCGGGAAGGTACAACAACAATGAACAAAATGATTTTTTTTTAAAATGCCTTAATCACATCTTACCTCTTTGGAAACTAGTCATCCTATACACAGTTAGGGAAGTTCTAGATGTTACATTATGTATAAAACACAAAAAATCAAGTTGACCCCTCATGGCATCATAGTTTGAGTCGGTTTCTTATGTCCATATATCCACATAATCAAATTGAATGAATTCTTTCATTATTAAGTCCTAAAATATTTTCTTGAGTCAAGTTAAAGAACCTATGTAACTCTCATGGAATTCTCATTTCTTATGCATTCATGATGACCACTTTATTGCTTTTAGCTTAGCTTCTAAGTGGAGTATCAAGAGCACATAAGTGGTAGTTTTTGACTTCATCCTACAAAATTAATAAAATATATGTCTAATTTTCTCTTAAGAAGGTCATCATCCATCCATCATCGGGAAGGGTCACTACTCCTATGACTAACATAAAATAATTTGACTCTCAATTAACAAAATAATAACAAGTAGAGACGAACAAGCACATACAAAGCATCAGTTTTCCACAACCATCCACATACTAACTATTACAGAACAAGCTACTAATGCAGAAGTTTAACAACTATTGCTACAGCCTACTACAGTTTTAGCAATGATAGAATAGATAGGAAATCTATTTCCTCCACCCACACTTAAACAGTGCACTGTCCCTTGTGCACAAACATATCATATCAAGTAGGGAGAGAAAAAACTCCTTGGGCCTCTAAGTAAAGTCATCAACGCCAGGATTATACTCCTGATCATCATCCTCTCCTTCTACATCATAAACCTGCATATCTCTCGTGGTTGCATTATCCTCATCATCATCATCATCATCATCATCATCATCATCATCATCAACGGCATCGGTCAGCATTGTAGGCTTATCGTCATCCAAAGGCTCCTCAAACGCCGGCCCCACTTTTCATATCATCGTTGCACTCTCTATGAGTGGGTATTTCTCCTCTATTGTTTCCATCTCCTCAGCAGTCATGGGTCTACCTCCAATCTTCATTTGTACCTCAAACATCCCAAACATGCGGCCTCTCAAACTATCATCTCGAGCATTACACTCAGCTGGAGTGAGGAATGGTGTTGATGAGTTGGTTGGCTCCTTGACTTTTGTGACATCAATCATTTTACTTGTTAAGTTCCCTACTAGGGGTACATGAAGGTATGCCTCCTCTTCTTCAATGCCAACCTCCCACAAGAATTGAGTCAACAAGCTATCATAACAGTACTTTCATCGACAATTATCTTTGGATTGTCTCATGTTGTCCCTCAGCACTGCGCCAAATTTAATTGGCTGCCTCTTCATCAGCATATACACCAATACCACCCTCTCTCGAGTGATCTCCATTGTGTGTGTCCTTGGGATAAGTACCTCATAGACCAACTTGACCCAAACTCTGGCCTCCTTAGTCAAGTATGAGAATAAGAGTGCCGAATGAGTGTCATTTTCACCTTTTGCCCATCGAGAAGCTGAATGATCTCCATATAAAGTATGACGAATGTCAAGATATGAGGGCTTCTCAAGAATCATGAAGTATATCTCTGGGTCCACCACTGGTGTGCTAAGAAATTCATTGAAAGACGTGGGAGAGAACCAGCCACTTGTCCCTGCACCTTGATCTTTGTGCTCTCTCCTTACAAGGTGTTCCAATTTGCATAAAATTCTCTCACCAAAGTGAGGTTGCACTCCTCTGATTCAACAAAGACATATCCCAGTCCCAACTCTCGGATGGTGTCCCGAATAGTGGGGAACTCAAGTTCCAGATGACCCTCATCAATTCAATTCTCCGGATCATACTTTGCTTCCTTTTGGGCATTAAACCACTTGAGCCCATGCTCCTCCACGGCCTTGGCTCCAAACCTCCTAGAAGGGGGCACCTTTTGGGCTAATGAGCTCAATGCAACTCCCTTCCTGAGCCTTTTAAACCCCTTACTAGCAACTGCTACTTCCCTTTCTTTATCTGCTCGTGATGCCATAGTACCTGCCAAACAACAACAACAGCCTTACAAAACTAGTTCATGAATAACAAGGCTAGCTAATTAGGTGTAAGAGGTGCAAAACGACTCCACACTTAATCCGCTAGCATAATCGTGAGAATCTATCAAATAGGTTACTCAGACTTCCCGCATTACCATGACAAATCTCATCTCCCTAAGTTATTCATCAACTTTACACTTCAAGTAATGCTCATAATTTTTCCCTCACAACTCTCCTATCTTATTTTTTTCCAAGAGTGCTTCAATTTAGCCACTTACTTCCCTTCTCAACTCCTAATTCGCCATTCACAAAAAACCTAATTGTGGAAGTATTCAAAATAGATTCAACTAACAACTAATCATGATTCACCAATTTTTCATAATGAATTAACATAAATTTTTCAAAAACCCATTATTTTCACAATTCAAGAATGATAATATTCAAGCAATTTCCTCCTACACAAAACTACTCCAAATTCACAAATATGTATGAAATTTCTTGATGACGTCCAAATAAAGTCCTCACTAGGAGAAAGTATAAATCATTTTTGTAATATAATTACCCAACTCAAGAGTCGGGGTCGAATCCCCAGGGAATAGAGATTTGATGGCACAAAAGTTGTCTATCAAATTGAACTAAGTTGCATCATTGTCTCAAAAATGGAAAAGTAAATATTGGGGGTTAAAATGATCTAAAACAAAATTTAAATTCAACCAATCAACTACAAGACAACCAACTTGAATAAGCAAAGATGAGCAATAACTAGGGACACACTATGGATGGGGCATCAATTGGATTAGAGTTAACTAGAAAATCAAATCATTACTTACAAGCATAAATAGTAGTGGACGAGGCAATACTCTATGTTTCTCAACCTCTTGAGAATCTTTTGCCTTGGGTTTTATCAAACCCCAAGTTCCTATACAAATCAACCACTACAACTTGGGCAATAATTGGCTATCTCTAGCCCAACCCCAAAAATCAAGACCCAAATACCCACCATTATTTTCTAACCCATATTCTATTCTCCTTTTTCAAGCAACAATAGAATAAGTAAACACAATCCATATTTGAAACTATAGATAATTCAATTATAATTTGGAGAAAACAACATCTTATTCTAAATAAGTAAGTTTAAGATTAAAATAGCAACACCCAATCCAATTTATCCCTTATCATGCACACACCCCTAGCAAGATGTTTAGTTACTCATGGATGAAGAAAAAGAGATTATATTAAGAAATAAAATCATATCATTCATCATCAATAGTAAATTTTAAGCTCATAGTTGTGCTTCAATGTAGGTTTTTACCTTAAGGAGGAAGAAAAAAATGAATAAAAGCTCTCTCCCTTTTTTTCTCTCTCTGGAAAAAAACAAAACAATTCAATTCAATTCCATATTCTAATGGGAAGGAATATCTGGTACTTTACAAGGAATGTACAGAAATAGGTTAAAAGTTGCTCGTCTTTTCTTGTGCTAGATGATTTTACCCTTCTGATGACGGCCTCACTTGCAAGTCAACGGCATTCCCCCGGTGCCCATCCGCCAGCTGAAGGCTAGTGACTCCTGTAGCAGTCCGGCATTGGCACCGGCGGTTTGCAGGTGCTGATCCACGTTCTGCCGGTGTGCCTTCCACTTCAACACAATGTTCTCCTGTGTTTTGCTCGTTTCATCTAGTGGAATGTTGGTCCCCTTCTTTAAGCTTTATACTTTTGTTCAATTCCTTGCATTCTCTCTTTAAATTGATTGCCTACAAAAAAATCAAAGAGAAAGAGCATAAAATCCTCCTAAATGACTTGAAACCAAGTAAAAGCTCATGTTTAAAAGCCTAATGAGTTGGTAAATACCAACTCATCAAACCCCCAATCTTTAACTATAGCTTATCCTCAAGTAAGGGAATTCTTGATAGCTGAACAATTGAAGTAAGCATGTCACACTATATGAGATTTTGCACAAGGGACCACTTGGATTCAGACAACTCCAAAATCGCTGACCAACTCAATGAAAAGAAAAAACTCAACAATTTATGCAAATGCTTCAAGAGGTGAACACAAATAATTAGCATGATTCACAATGGTTTCTTTCATCCAAAACAAGAGGTATGGTTGATCAAAACAAGCTCATATAGCATCTTGAGTCATTGAAAATTCACATTCAAAGCTTTCTTTGAAGCTCACTGCACTCTTATCTCAATTATATCTTTTGACACATTCAAGCATGGTCTCTAAGGAAGTGATGCCGCTCACAATAACAGAGAATCCCATTTAATACTCAAGCAATTCACACGCAAAGGGATTATAGAATAAGACAAGTATGATCACTCTCACAAAGAAATCCTCATGCATACACTTTGACCCATAGGCTTGCCCTTCGTGTAACTCACCACTAATGTAGAGTTGCCACACTCAAAATTAATTAAGACATGGGGTTCATAATGAATGTTGGGGTAAGGGTAGGACAAATATTTAGCTCTAGTGACTAAAACCTCCCTAATGCCTTTTTGTGAACACTTTTACATCCCATCACCCTATCGAGATCACTCCACCTTATCTCTCCTTGTTCATTATCTTCATTTTTTTCTTAGAAAGGGACACTCTTATAACACCATTGAATTCCACATTCATCCTCATCTAAGCAAGAGGTAGCATCTTTCAAATATTATTTTTCTTCCAAGGTTTAGAGGTTCTTTCCAACCAACCAATTCATTTCATTTCTTCATAATTTGGTACTACCTCACATTGAAACTTACATAATTATTTTTTTTGCACACCCCCAAACTTAGGCTTTTACCTCATTTCTCCCTTTTCTATTCTCACAGTTTTGGGATCTCAAGCACCATCTTTCATATCTTCTAATAATTAGCACCAGGGAGGATCGATGCAAAATGAGGGATTACAAAAGGGTAATAGGCTTGTAATGTGGTTTTCAAGAAAAAGGTTTAAAGGCTCAACATAGAAAGGATGGATGTTCAAGGAGGTCATATAGGTGAAGTAGCTATCCAAAGAAAGTCTAAAATCATGTTCTAAGTGTAGCTACATCTAGGATTTTTTCTTGAGTCACACTTAGGCAAGTTCAAGACAACTATGCATACATGAGAACTACGCTAAAAATCTCACCATACAAGGCATTACACTCCAACCGGTTCACACAATTTTCAAAACCACATTAAGATCATGACTTAAGATGGTATAACATGTGAATCAAAAAGCCAAACAAGGAATGTGCAACTCCTAACACAAGATTGCTCAAATTTAAAATTCAAATGCCCCTTTTTTCCTCAATACCTTTTAAGAAATGTTTGGTTGTACCTCTCAAAAGCAATCACATTAACTACCTCAAAAAGACTCTAAACTCGGCATTTTCTCTTAAGAAGGTCGCCTCTCAATCTATCATTGGAAAATGCCACTAGGTTCGATAATCAAAGAAAATAAAAGGAAATCGCTCTTTGGAAGAAAATCATGGGATAAAGAAAACCCTCGAAGTTTATTTACTAACTACTATGAACAAAGGAGATTATAAAGACATGGGTTATTAAGCATTTGACAATTTAAAATGAACCCATCAACGACACTAACAAGTCAACAAGCAACATTCCACTAATCAAGAGCCCGAAAAAGGCCTTCAACCAATCTAAAAAAAACTTAGAACTACTCACAACCAAAGCATAAACATTTCAGTCCGGAAAGGGCAACAACAGATCAACAAAAAAATCATGAGAGAGAAAGAAAGACATATCCCACCACCAACTATAGAGTTACAGTGTCCCCAATGTATGTATAAAGACTAAAAGAGGGTAGAAACTCCTTGAGGTGGCTACTCATCCTCATCCTCATTAGCCTCTTCATTTTCATCCTCATTGCCTCATCCCCAAGGATTCCCTTATCATCCCCACCGAAACCCTTAAATAAATCATTTGTAGGGCTCCGAGCTGTCGGTAGGGTAGCCATGGCTGCATCAAGTGTGCTCATGTCCAGATCATCCATTGGTGCCTGGCTCCTCAACTCTTGCACTTCAGCTTGAAGAGATGTGACTGCACACTCCACTACATCCACTCGAGAGTATATATTTGTCAAGATATCAAACACATTCTTCATCTCCGTCTTCACTATTTTGATGATAAGGGCAGGGATATTTTGAACAAATTTTTGTAGTTGGCTCTAATGAGATTGTGTCATCTCAACGAGCTTCTGTATTCTACTTGGGTGAGAGGATATGGGAGGAGGTGAAGGACCTTTAAATGGTTCTTCTCTAGATACATGACCCGATATCTCGGGTTGTGTCATATTAAGGTCGGGAGCAATGGGGGTCTCCTCTATGTCATGGGAGGTGGAGTCCTGGGGCGTCTCAAATGCTTGCATCCTCTTTCTTTTTATCTCGGGAGCATCCGCATCCCTCTTTCTTTCAACATTTATAACACCAATGGTGGAGATGGGTTATGAGGATAGCATATGGCATTGAATTTCCCTGCTGTATGAACTTGAGCGTAATCTGAATCACCACTATCTTCCCAAAGTTGATGGGCACCCCTATCATGATGTAGGCAATGAGTATGGTCGCCTCGAGGTTTACTCATTAATCATTCTTCGAAGGTATGTTTCGACCGTACACAAACTCAATCCACAACTTGGCCTCAAACTTTAGGTCGTGCCATGTGATTTCACCACCCATAGATGCCCATAAAGGCTGACCAGTGACGATGGTGGGAGCTATCCAATGGAACTTGACTTTCTTTGGTGGCCAATTTTTCTGCATACTCTGTTGTTGAATCATTTCATATTCCCAAAATAGTGCATTTATAGCTGTTGGAGTGATATCTGCCTCCACATCTCGAACCCTAACCGAGGGGAGGCAAGGAAACTTATCAACCTTCCCCTTGTGCTTCATTGCCTCATGGAGATCCTAGTAGGAAGCATAAAATTCTAGCACCAGGTGTAGCAGTCCGGTAGAGGTGTAGCAAACATATGTCATTTCCTATCATTAAATTATGTAGTGATGTTCGGGAAATCATTCCCCAGCCCTACCAGATCAAAACATTTCTCCATGGTGATTAGCCTTCCTACACAAATGACATAATGTGCCTTCATGTCAGGCACACAGTAGATGATGGCCTCTCTTATATTAATGGGGGCTGGGGTTGCTTTGGCTTTCCCCTTACCTTTACTTTTGGATGTGGAGGGCGCCTTTCCCTTGTCCGCTTGCCTAGATGAATTCATTATGCTGCAAAAGAAATGATAGTTCCACGTACTACTTTTTTGTATTTTTTATAATATGAAAGTAAAAGAAACAGCTAAACTAATTTAGAAATAAAAATATCAAAATTTGATGAGAACAAGTTGAAACAACAAAATCATGTGTTGGACTACCGGTGCTACAACTGTGAAACATAGGTGGAGACTCGCGAGTCATAGTTGAGTCGCAGGAAATGGGCAGACAACTAGGCAAAATGGCTCTATACCTGTGCTACACAGTGTTTCGCTAGTCTTGACCTGCGACACACAGGTAAAATGCGGGTACAGGGAAATAGCCTGAAGCCATGAACCCTGACATGTGCCTTAGCTTGCATTTCACCGATGCTACCCGGCGACTCACAGGTGAAACGTAGTTCATCATCGAGATCACCCCAACCCAATTAAACAAGAACACCTAAAGTTCATACCTACTCAAACAGCACAGCAAAAATAAAAATGATGATTTTTCCTTAAGAAAGACGTCAACCTATCCATCATCGGGCAAATTGTGCATTTTAAGCACATGGGGTTACTCAGACTTTACTCCCAACTATTATATCAAACACACAACTCTATATAGTATTTCTACCAATATGAGTACCCAAACCAATATTGTGCAATTATCACTAACCCCATCATACCCGCACTATTAGAATCATTCAACAATGAAAAAGCACAATATTGAAATGGGGAACATGGGTATGGAAAATTTCGAATCTAGCATGCTTAATTTTGGACTCACATTCTCAAACAACAAGCAATATAAGAGAAAGGAACACACATATCAATTGAGCATCAAGAAAAGACGACTAAATTAGAACTTGGTGTCTTGATCAACAATGGCTAATCTCTAAAGAGAAAAAATTCTTTGCTTGGTGAGAGTTGTGTAAGGTAAGGTGAAATGAAGAGAATGAGAGGGGTGGGGAATTTTTTAGGATGAAGAGACTAAGAGTGATTATTGGGTGAGAAGGTGGGTTTAATAGTGAGTTTAAGGGGAAATAAGTAGGAGAAGATGGAAGAGTGGTAGTTGGGTTATGGGGAAGGTGAAAAAATTGAAAAGAAGGGTTTTTGGGAAGTTGAAAATGTATTTGACCAATTTAGGAGAGATATGGGTCGGGTCGGTCAATGGGTTTGGTCAATATTTTAAATAAAGTACTTACCTGCGCCTACACTGTACTTACAGCCACCAGTGGTAACCGGTGTTTCACAGTTCCAAGTGCCAGTGACCCCTGCTCGTGCTCAGTTCACTACTTTACGGGCTTTGTTTGACCGGCGTTTTGTAGGTTGCCACCCATGTTTCACTGGTGGGTCACAATTTACACTTCAACTTCCAGGTTCACTTGTTTATGCCTGCGCTGAACCAGCGGTTTGCGAATTGTCACTGGCGTTTTGCAGGTGAGATGCCAGTTCTCTTCTTTTTCCTTCAACATTCTAGACCCCTCCTGCACTTGGGCAGCGACTCACGCAGGGCTTGCCTATTTTTTTTCTTTCACTTGTTTCCTCATCCAATCAACCCACAAGACAACAACAACAAAAATATCAAAGCATCAAACATAAAAACACTTAGGTTGCCTCCCAAGAAACGCATTATTTAACGTCATGCCACGATGGATACCTCCTCAATTATCAATTCTCTGGAGGATCATCCTCCGAATAAACTTCATCCTCACCATTGTCCTCTTGCTCCTCCTCTTCATCGAGGACCTCTATCACTTTGAATTCATCCGAGGGTGTTGTGGGTTGACACACCTTGAAGGTTACTTCTCCACCTCCCACTCTAAATTTTAGCTCTCCTAACTCCACATCCATCAATGCTCTACTCGTAACTAGTAATGGGTGCCCCAAAATGATGAGAACCTCGGCATCATGTCGTAATCCAATACCACAAATTTAGCTGAAAGGATAAATTTGTCCACTCAGACCAAGATATCTTCTAGCACTCCCATGGGTTTCTTGATAAACCTACCTGCCATCAATAGCGTTATAGTAGCAGGCTTGGGATTTCCCATACCTACGTTCTTGAAAATGACAAGAGACACCAAATTTATGCTTGCGCCAAGGTTGCACAAGGCCTTTTTGAATATGCATAACCCAATGGTGCAAGGGATAGCGAAAGCTCCAGGGTCCTCTCTTTTGTGAGCAAGACTGATCGCCATTATAGCACTACAATGGTATGTTACTTCCCCTACACCATCATCAACAGCCTTCTTTTTCTTCAACAATTCTTTTATGAACTTTGCATAGCCCAGCATCTGAAGCAGTGCATCCACTAATGGTATGTTTATGGACAACGTGCTAAACATCTCGACAAATTTCCAAAACTGGTTGTCCTCCTTCTTTTCTAACCACTAAGGATAAGGAGGTGGAATCCTAGGCTCTTGGTCTATTTCAGTTAAAGCCTCCTTGCTTGCTTCCTCCTCAACAGCCTTTTTAGGGTCAACTTCAATTCCTCCTTCATCAAGTTCTTCTGTTTCATCAACACCATCTGGTGCTTTTGGCACCTCATCACTCAAATCACTTCTTGTTTTGGGGTCAACAACATTCTTGGGCTTAACGCCCCTATTAGCCAATACCTTCCCGCTCCTTGTGACGATACCCATACAATGATTGTCCTTCTTAGGATTAGGTATTGTGTCATTAAGGAGAGTCCCTTTTATTCTGTGGTTCATTTGAGTGGACAAGTGATTCCCTTAAGATTTCAAGTGTTTAATAGAAGCTGAATACAAACTTACATTTGGGCAAGGTTAGACACCTCCCCTTTTAGCTCCTTTACCCCACTGTCCATAGACTCGACCTTTTTTAGACTCTAGATAACATTTATTCAATCTTGGAGTTACCTACATCGCTCACCCTAGGTTAGGAGGGGGAACATACGGGTTCGAGCTTCTGTGATAACATTCCCTATCACGGTTTTTCTCATGATTTTCCCATCTTTTATTTCTATCAACCTAACCTTGGTTATTATCACGACCCAAACATACACCCAGATCATAGACACGGGACAAGGAGCCCCGAGAGACCCCAAGTCAACCCATGGCATGAGCATACATCTAATTCAATCACATGAGTGGAACTTAACATAGAGAACGTAATCGTAACATAACATAATGGAAAACAGTACAATACTTATAAAATATGGCGGAATACAACTTTTTAGTCTGATAAGCCTCTAAACATAAAAGGCGAATTGATGGGACAACTCCCCAACTAATCCAACATCCAGAAACTGAAGGAATAACATAGAGTGTGAACATGTAGCCCTCAGAACATGAGGACTCACCAAGTACGCAGAGAGAAAGTCCGAATCTATCTACGAGTAAGCATGCGCCTAAGAACTGGGACCTGTATCATGAGACGATACAACATAGCAAGTATGCGTCAGTACATGGAATGTACTGAGTATGCAAGGTAAGTAAAACGGACATTTAAAACATGTATAAAACTCATAAATGATCATAGAAGTAGGACAACATGCTCATAACATAATAATCGTAATATGACATAAGGCTCAAGGTTTTCGAAACATTCATAATAAAATCGTAATCATAATAATAAGAGAAAATCTCTATTAAACATGACTTGAGCCAATATATGTAATCATAAACATGCATAAATCATGAGGAACAGTAGGAGATTCTTTTAACCGACATACCCCATATGAGAACACATGAAGCTCGACTTGTAACCCTAGTCGGGAGGGTTTTCGTACCTTGCCAAGGGTAGGAATCATGAAGGGCATGATCATACATGAAAAGGGCCATTTGGTCCAGGGACAAACATGAAAGGGTCCCAACATACCTACGGTGGTACGTAGTTCATGAGATCCGGGGCTTAACATGAGCCCCGAACCTACTCGATGTTCGATACTACTCCCAAAATATATATAGTGCTCATAATAATATATACATGAGTTCATGGGCTAGTCAAATCATGTTAATCGTAAACATGCTTGAACATACGTGAACTAGCCATGACTTGAGGCCCGTGAGTCGGCCAAAACATAATTCATGCTTAATAAAATACATACATACTTGTAGATCATGCA
>JACEIK010004814.1:5198-16193 GCA_018107945.1 Datura stramonium
ATTTTAGGAAAAAAACTCAAATATGTCATCGAACTTTAGGAAAAGGCTCATCCATGTCATTCGTTAAAAGTTGAGCTCATTTATACCACTGTCGTTACTCAAATGACTCATATGTCATTACTTTTTAACAGATCTATATGTGGTTTTGCAAAATCGGATTGGACATGTGTTTTATTTTTATTCGGCCACATCAATTAAAAAAAACCACCTATCTAAATACCCATTCAACCTACCCACTCTAATTAGCCCGACCCGCGACCCGTGACCCACGACCCACTCCCCAATTAAAATTAATACCTAATTACCAACCCCCACTCCTCCATCAGTTAATGTATCTGAAAATTCTTCTTACCCCCAGTCATATCACCATCAACCTTATGTGCAAGAACCACAGTCCCACTTGCCACAGCAGCACTACGCTTCGCAATTTCCCAATTTTCAGTCGTATACTAGCTTTTCAGAGAGAAGTCTTCCTTCTGCACCATCACTTTACCCTTCTTACCACCAAGGCACTGATGCTTCGTATTCCACATTGTCTGCATCAAACACCGTAAATTATCCATCGAACAATCAATACAGCTCAAGTGATAGGAATGGGATTGCACCAGAAGCTGCAGCTGCTCCTGTCAAAACATATGAATATGACAACAACTACCAGCATCCTCCGGAGAAAATAGCTGAAGCAAACAAGGATGCAAGGTTTGCTGTTGGGGCTCTGGCATTTGATGATGTCTCTATCGCTGTAGATTACCTCAAAAAATCACTCGAGTTGTTGACAAACCCATCAGCTGATCAATGAAGTGTCCGCTAAACAGCTGGACTAACTAAGTGTAAACATTTTTCTGATGTTGTCCACTATTTGGTTTAATTTGTAAAAATGGCTTTCCCTGATGACTTCTCTCAAACACGGCAGTGGGGGGTGGGAATTGGGTATTAATTTAGTAGGGGAGTGGGTCGTGGGTCGGGTTAATTATGGTGGGTAGATTGAATGGGTATTTGGATAGGTGGTTTTTTTTAATTGATGTGGCCGAATAAAAATAGGACACGTGTCCAATCCAATTTTACAAAATCACATATTATATCTGTTAAAAAATAATGGTGTAGATGAGCCATTTGAGTAATGGCTCAAATGGAACTTCAGTTTTTAACTACTTCAGTTCTTTTTGAAAAATATTATCTTCTGCTAATTGGTTGAGCTTCTCCAGGTCCGGATTGTTGACAATGTATAATGGAAGGATATCACCACATTTATTGCTATCTTGATCGTTAACCTGATTCTACATATATCCAAGGTTCTTAAATTTATTTCCATATCTATTTTCACGGGCTTTACTTTTCCTGGATTGCCTTCTATGTTGTCCTGCATTATTAGCGTATTGATGGAAATTTCTTATTTTTCTTTACAGAATTATACATCAACTTGTTCAGTGGCATATTAGATCCTAAACCTCTTGTAGGTATTTGTTATTAATGCTGACTGATTTTTACAGAATTATACATCAACAGCAGCTTGAAGAGAGTTTTGACTAAGATAATTCATAATTATCAGGTCCCTGTTACTGCAGGAACTTCTGCATATCAAGCAGTTTGCTTGTATAAGTGCATCAGTTAATTCTTTCCTGTTTCTATGGCATTTTGGCTGGTGTAGTTGGTGGACTTATCGGTCTTCTTGTAGGATTCATTTTGGGACCTTTGCTTCTAGAGCTACGCATCCCTCCCCAGGTGCCATCCATTTCTCCCGATTCCTCAGACAATTCAGTTTTATAACCATTTATATTTTTAAATATCTTATGATTTGTTTTAATTTTGAACTAAATATTCCAGGCCAGTGACAATGTTGCCCTATCCTTTGTAAGTGTTTTAAATTTTTATATGTATGCTAATTAATTAAGTTCTATTGTTTATTTCCTAATTTAAAAAAATTTCAGCATGATTTTTTTTTTTTAATTTGGTGATTTGATTTATTTAGGTATGCATCAATAGTAGCAAATGAGACTACTGATAAATTGGATGATGAACAATGGCTTTCTTATTGGATTTTTTACTCTTTCCTTACTCTTATGGAGATGGTTTTCCTATTGGATTTTTTACTCTTTCCTTACTCTTATGGAGATGGTCCTTCAACATGTTCTTGAATGGTAATTAAATTCTAACATTTTGGATAAATAAAAATTTAAATATTACTTTTCCTCTTATCTCAATTTACACAACCCTTTTTTTTATCAGTCAATCTAAAAGAAATGACATATTTTTGTATTTATTACCAGTTTAATATTAGATTCTTCATTTTACTGGTAATAAGATGATGAGGAAATAATCTCGAGATATCTTATGAGATTGTTTTATGCTGCATTTGGTAATTGGTATTATTTATTCTCACGATTATTTTATCCCATCATGTTAGTATGAATGGTGAATAAATTATCTCATATAGAAGGTGTAGTTAAAAAAAATTATAGGACATACTTATCTATTTCATCCCGTCAACCAAATGACCCCCAAGTGTGTGTTTGGTAGGAAGGAAAATATTTTTCAAGCGGAGTTTATTACTTATTTTCTAGAGTTTGACTAGCAAAACACTATTTGGGAGGGGGAAGGGGGTTGATCAAAGTATTTACATTGGATGTCTGTAATGGCATCCCTTCAACTCAACC
The DNA here is from genome assembly GCA_018107945.1 of Datura stramonium. Lineage (NCBI taxonomy): Eukaryota > Viridiplantae > Streptophyta > Magnoliopsida > Solanales > Solanaceae > Datura > Datura stramonium. The sequence continues at coordinate 7,853 of JACEIK010004814.1, forward strand.
AAAAAATCAGAATCTCATCTCCCTCTCAAACTGGATTTTTTCATCAGAATCTCATCTCCCTCTCTTTCAAATCCAGACACCTTTCAGTATGGAGGGCTGCATAATGATGTAATTACCCAATTAGTGTCTCTGTATTGAGTTGAATTGCTCGCGTTTGTGCACTGAGCCTAGTACCCAATACCTGAAGTTAATTTGAGTTTGAACGGCGTTTGGTAGCATAATCGGACGAAAATCCAAAGAAACTTGCGTGCCCTTTTCTTTCTGGCCGTGAGAGTTTACAACAAATGAAATGAAATCAAACTAAGGCTTGCATCGTTTTCTTTATTTTTAAAGAAACTTAAAACTTATTCAACCAAAAAAGTTTTTTCACCAACCAAACATGAAAAAAAAAATTAGAAAAATATTTTCATGCCTTCTGTTGGGGTGACATTAGCTCATACTTCTTTAATACACAAGGAAAGAATCATACAGGGATAGGAAAATGAACAGTAACCAGTATAATTAGATAAACAAAAACGGAAATGAGAAATTCATTAAAGAAGAATTGGTGGGATGGTGCTTAATTGATATTATGCTGCAAGGACGAAGACAACAGATACTGGCAGTATGAAAATTAGTTATTTTTCCCTGCATCTGGTGCAAAAAACTTTAGATCTTTTTGTCTGTTTTTGGAGGCTTAAGGGTAGATTTGTTATTCTCACTGCCCAATTATTTCCAGTTTTTTCCTTAAGTGTTGCAACAATTCCTGTGTGTACAACTTCTAAAAAATAAAAAAGGAATCCCTTCAGCAGAAATTACTCTGTGTGTGTGTGCGTGCGTATGTGTTACTCTCTTGGTTATTACATGGATACGAGGAGAGGAGATTGAATTGGTTAGACCATTAGGCTTTTCTATCTATTTTGATATCTTAAGAGTGGCTTATGTTATATATATTAAGTCGTCTAGGTTTTTCCGTTCCTTTGTGTGTGTGTGTGTGTGATACTCTCTTGGCTATTACATGGATACGAGGAGAGGAGATTGAATTGGTTATGCCTTTAGGCTTTTCTATCTATTTTGATATCTTTTCCTTGAGAGTGGCTTATGTTATGTATATTAAGTGGTCTAGGTTTTTCCTTTCCCTTTCTTAAAAATATAATTTGAACCATCTTGGTATTGAACAAAGTTACCCATGACAGCATTCCCAAGGGGAACTGATCCTTGCCCTATTGTTTTTACCATGATAGGATGATGACGGCAACCTTGACACACAGAAAGTTGGTGTTGGACATGTGGCAGCAAACACAGTAAGGTTCTTGATTGCTGGTTCTCAAGCAGGTGGTTTGATAGGAGTGTATGGTCAAAATATTGAAACTTTGAGGAATTCTTCTGGAGCTACTATCACAGTTCTTGCTCAATATCAGTTGCCTTTGTGTGCATCTGCTCATGAGTCTGATCGTGTAGTACAGGTGAGAATGGTACAATTGGCCAGCAGTGAGACACCTAAAGATCTCATTTCTTAAATTGTGTGCATGGCTATGTTTCACAACATTCGTATACTGATGGTTTCTTCAATAAACTACTGTCCAATAGATGTCGTATTAAACCATTCATTTCTGAGGTGGATATTGTAGTATATAGCAGTCAAATATTAAACGACATGTATGAAATATTGGATGTCTGTCATTGAAAACCTTATAATTTTGTAGGTTCTCTACTTTCTGATGTACCGCTTATACGGTGTTTCCCCATCGTTAATGAAGTTGTTTTACCTTGAAAGAAACAGGTAAATCTTAAAAGAAAAGCTATTGTTCAACTAACTTCGAATAAGTGTCGTGTATGTAGCTATTCGACTTATCACATGCTCTCAAGGGTTCTCTGCGGTTTTGTCTTGTTGTGACCAGACTGAGCCTATAGCTTTAATAATTGTTCTTTATCTGTTGTTAGCTTGAAGTTGTTAGGCAGTTTTGGGATATCATCTGTCCTGTATAACCTATATAGCCTATAGCTTTAGTCACTTCTCATTTGTCTGTTGTTAGCTTGAATTTGTTAGGCAGTTTGTGATTTCATCTATCCTGTATAGGGAGATTTGTGTTTTGTCTAGGACATATGTCTTTTTAACATATTTCCACCTTTAAGAGCTTTAGAATTTTAAACTTGTTTACTTTCCTTTTGCTTCCTAATTCAGGTAGCAGGAGACATTCCTGCGGTCTTGAGAGCTGTGGTAGAAATTGGCTGTCAATTGAGGTTTAGTAATTTTTTTAATCATGGATATAAATTTTAATTGGCATAATTAGGTTTGTTTGATTATTCTAAAACTATAATCCTAATATGTATATTTGACAGGGATAACCCCCCTAAACAAGTAATTTCGATCAGCCCGACATACAATCTTGGTTATTCTCGCTTACCTCAACCATATGTGGATCCATCTTCAGGTCAATCAATCTTCTCTTATTGTATTTTTGAGCTTCTGGACTGATACACTTACTGCTATATGAAATTCGAGTTTTATATTTATAATAATAACATCATCCTTGGGACTACTCTTGTAGCTGAGTATGTAAATCTGACAATGTTAGTTCCCGAATCATTAGCTGGTGGGTAGATTGGAAGGTGCCTCTCCAATATTTCAAGGACCCGTGCAGAGTCTGGAGCGACGATAAAGGTGCGTAAATAGCCTGGTAAGATCTTTTAGATTCGTCTCTTGATGTTTTAATGTTCTCGGTCTTGCTTTCTAGGTACATGGTGGGAAGGGTGAGCAGAAACAAAGACAAGTCCATCTTGGTGGTAGTGCACAACAGGTAAACTTAATTCCTGTGTCTCGATTAGTAAAATTTTTAGCTGAGAAAACTAATTCATCATCATCATCATTATTATTATTATTATTATTATTTTGTCGTAATTTGAAAAAATGATACGATACCAATATGATATGATGTGAAGTTGATATTTGTCGTAGGATATTTGTGGTATGATAATAAGCTGTTGAAAGACTGAATCTCGACGAAATTGGTATATAAAGGTATCAAGTGCCACTACTACCTTTGTAATGACATTTTCCTCCATTTTTTTTACATTTTTTTCTTGTTATTTATATATTTTTAAATATTTTTGTTGCTTGATCAGGAAACTTTAGTGTCTTCCAGCTCTCGTGCTTCTATGCCTAGTAGCTACGTTGTCAGACCACTACTTCCACCCTAATGTAGCATTCAGCTCAATCCAGCTACCAGTCTCTACATCCCTTCTGCTTTTTTTTAGCAAATGAACCCGCAAAGCAGGTGAACAACATTGTTTAAATCAAAAAATATATATTTGCTTAAATTACTACGTTTTGAAAAGTTTTATTCTACTAATAACCCCGTAGATAGACATATACACCTTCGCACATAGTTCTAGGAGTAGACTACAGAACATTTGTAGAGATTATATTTCAGAACAGAGAAAATTATTCAAATTTGGCATCTTGATGGATACTCTTTCTTCGTTACTGGGTAATTACACCTCAACATCTCATTCTATACCCAAAATCACATGCATTTTGCTACTAAACAGTGACTTACTATAATTTTTACATAATGGATGAAGGTAGATGGAGTCCTACAAGCAAACAATACTATAACCTTATAGATGCAGTTTCTCGCTGTATCTTATAGATTATAATCAAATAATAAACTCATTAATCACTCAACATTATGTTTCACAATACCATATCATATATTCTCTGTGTGTAGTAAGATTATAACATAATATGCTATAAAGTATCAATTGTGTCATTCTGCTTGTAAGTAGTGTGCGTGCATGGATGGGGTTGTGTAAATAGAGAAAGGTTGCTTGAATTTAACTAGCTGCTTGTAAAAAATTGAGGAAAAAGATAAATGAGGATAACTAAAAGAATTTTTTTTTACACCGAATGACTAAATGGTTTGATTTGCAAGACTCATGTAAACAATAATATATTTCTTTGCTTGCATAGGAACTAGGAAGAGTGTTTTTTGTCTGTGGACTCTCTTTCCCCCGTGACTCTTTGGTCTTGATGATCTTTTATTTATTTTATCATCAAAACACATTAAATTATCTCTACAATTTCAATATTTGTAACCAATATGCCTTTAAATTAATGAATACTAAATGCATTCACCTTGAACCCTCATTAATTCCTTCATTCATCTCCCTCATTTCTAACCGCAATTTTTTTTTAATGTGAATTAAAATATGAATTATAACACTGCAAATTATTAATTTCTGCCGTTTCATACTAGAATAACAACAATACATAAAGAGTGGAATTGCATTTTTTTCATGTTGTCAATTACTGTCTCTATATACCTTTTAATTAGAACTTCACAATGATGTATTCTTTTATCTCAGAGTTGGTTTCTGGACAAGATGATTTTATGATAAAGGTTAGACTTTGTAGAATATGGGACGCCATTAATCACAACAAACACGGCGAATTGATCACTGTGGAAATGATATTTATAGATGAAAAGGTACCTTCTTACATCACTCCTTATTTTTAAAAAGTTGATTCTTCCTGTAAGTCTAACATTACAAATCAATTGTTACTTTATTCTATCAAGGTAATTTAATGCATGGTATTATTAGCCGAAATCAAGTTCAGAGGCTCAAAGACAAGTTGATTGAAGGTTCGTTATATACAATCCAGAACTTCAAAGTTGTTGAAGCCAATGGTCTCTATAAACCTGTTGAAAACTCATTGACACTTATTTTCACTGCCTTAACCGTGATCAATAATTTATCTGAAGACATTGTTCACATTTCTATAAATGGATTCCAGTTTATTAAACCATCTACGATTAACTCAAGGGTGAACAATGACAAAGTGTTGGTCTGTCATCTTCGTCTTAACAATATTTACCATATATTCAAAAAGACTATCACTGTCATACTATAATGACATACTTCATCCACTTTATTTGTAGATGTGGTTGGTTGTTTATATGGAATCAATGGAATGGAGAACCCAGGATTGACGTGGAAAATAAGGGACATTGAAATTATTACTGACTAGTAACTCGCTCATCTCATCTCATCTTTCCAATTATATTGATTACACTTATACACCTTTTAATCTTCATTTTTAACTAAATTGCAAGTTATTGAAACTTGAAAATTTAATATAGCCACCGGAGCTTTTTAAAATAGCAAAGATAAAAGATTAGATATATGAATTTCATAAAAACATAGGCAACTCAAATATTAACAGAAGATACATAGTAACTTTTGTTAACAGGAGATAAATTTACCTTTCTTTCTTCGAAACTTCTGGCAGATAAATCCTCATCTTGAAGGGCCTAAAGGCCAATGGCATTATTCTGGTGGATCTCTTTAACTTTATTTATGATAGCAAAACTACAAGTATATTATGATATTTGAATTTTAGGATCAATTTTGAGTTTGATATACCCAAGGTAATAGTAGGTGCATGCTTTTTTTACTTTACAAAACTTACAGATCATACAATTTGAACCCTCCTCCCACCACCATAACATGGAACAGAACTTGCATTCATGTTGTTGATTATATTTTGATTCATCCTATGACTTCACACCTTCAAATTCATTTTTTTCCCTGCATAGTTCGACAAAGGCAAAAATTACCTTATGGCAAAAATTTGGTGACATATTTGCTCCTCATCTCTACAAAAAGAATGCTGACCCATATACTGTGATAGTCACATCTACTACCGTGAAAGAATTTTGTGGTAATTATTTCCTATGTCATTAATGCAGTTAAGAATTAGCTGCTACCATTTTGAGATAATTCTCACGTTAAAGTTCATTGCATTAATTATTAATAGGTAAAATTAGCTTCTCCACCACCTATGTGTAATGCCTCAAAAACTCAAATCTAATTTCGGAACTTAAATCAAAAAATCTGAAAAACTGTAGAAATGTTGTAGGATGGCCCACCTGACGAGTCGTCGAGTAACCTCACGACTCATTAGGTGAGCCGTGAGGAGAAGGTTGGTTAATGTAAAGGAGGGAGACAGTGTACCTAACGAGGGACGTCACGAGTCGTGGTTACTGACCATGACCCGTTAAGTCACTCGTGGTCAAGTTTGAGTTGGGAATCTTTAAGTTGAACGGTGTACTCGACGAGTGGGTGAAACGAGTCGTCACCTGTGGCAATGACTCGTTATGAGAGTTAGCATTAAATCTACAGAATGAGACAGTGTGGTCCACGACTGGTGACCACGAGTCGTGGTCATAGACAACGACTCATTAGGTCCCTCATGGTGACCTACTAAGGATCCCAGGCAGTGCACCTGACGGGAGTGACCACGAGTCGTGGTCAGTCACCACGACTCGTTAGGTCACCCGTTAAGGGCACCTGACATTTTTTTCCAGCACATTTTTAAGGGCTATTTAGTAATTTTCTATTCTCCTAAGCTCTAAACCACATCGTTTTGAACGTAAAATCAGACTTATTAGAGGGTTGGGACGGTTTCTTCCCTCATTCTCACTTTATTTCTCAAAAAAGCGTTGAAGGTTCTCTCAAGAAACTCTCAACCAAGCGTAGGGTTTTCCTCCATTGCAGTAGTTCAGGTTCCCTTCTTTTGGTGAATTTTAGTAAGGTATGTGGGGTTTTAGCAAGGGGATTGTCCTTCCCTTGTGTCCCCAAAATCCTCCTCAATTTCCTCTATCAATTTTAAGCCCCGAGTTTTCGAGCATGAAAAGGTTTCATATTTATTTTCGTTGATTTCACTTAGAACAATGTTTATGTATATTGTTGATATGATCCCCATAAATTCCTTATCAAGTTGTCGGTATTTATACAAAAGTGAATCTAAGCCCTAACTTTCGAGTTATGATTTTGCTTACTAAATTTCCTCTAGTGAATGAAGAATACTTTGGGCTGAACTTTCTAGAATTTCATATATATAAGTAAATATTCCATTAATAATAATGACTTTAGCCCTGTTGAATGAAATTCCTAGAATTCTTGAAATTGTTCTATATTATGAAATTTCCGTATTGTTGGGATAAGTTGAGTTCTCTATTAGCTGCTAGTAGTTCAGACTAGTTAGAACATAAAGTCTCTTCAGAATCTTTAAGAAAATTGTCAACTGATTAGTTTGACTTCAGTTTTATGTCGAGGTGTCAATGGTGCCTCCCAGATATCAGAATCAGACTCAGATTTATAGTTTTTGGTCCATTAGACAGTCAAAACATTCTAGTATATAGCTCTGACCAGCCTCAGGACCCTAGTTCAGTTACAGCTTGTTCTTAGACAGTCATGACGCTTCAAGATAAGCAGCTTTGACCAGTCTAAAACCCAGTTTCAGAATCTGGTCTGATAAGACCCTCAGGGTACATGCAGTTATACGTCCCTGACTAGTGTTGAAGCCCAGTTTCGAGTTATCAGCTTAGTTGTTCAGTTTAGGTTTTCCATTGGGAGTAGAACTTAGCACCAAGCAGGCTGGGGTTCCAGCGCACCCGGGTTCCCAGAACTACGTTGCCAGCGTAGGTTACAGTATTACTTGGCCTGATTGACCCCAGACTTTTATGATCACTTAGTTCATGCCTTTATACCCTGGAAAGGTATATTGGGTCCTACTGGTGGGGTGTATACATCAGACTCCACGTCTAACTCACGTGGTTATATGTCGGTTATAGACTCTCCCACTAGTCAGGCCAGTCCAATATCAGAATAAGCAGCTTAATTCAATACAGTATCTTAGATTCAGTGTCTCAGACTTAGGGCATGCCCTTGACCATCAGACAGGGTCATCTTGACCATTTCAGATTATAATAGTAGTTCAGTTCAGCTTACCTGTTGGTCATTGCGTGTCATTTCAGTTCAGACTTTATATTCAGTTATGTTCCTCCCACTTACTCAGTACATTCAAAGTATTGACGCAAGTTCGGATTCTCCATCGCAGCAATTGAAGTGTGAGTCCTCATCATCCGAGGGCACTATTTTCCTTCTTTCAGTCATGTATTAGTTTCATTTAGACTTAGAGTTAGCTGGGGGCTTGTTCCAGCTAGGGGTGGGCATAAAAACCGAAAAACCAAAAAATCGAAAAACCGAACCGAACTGAACTAATTCGATTTTGTTTTTTTTTTTTAAATTTTGGTTTTTTGTTTTAAAATTTCGGTTTTTCGGTTATTCGGTTTTTCGGTTTAATCGAAATTTTACATATTTTAAAAAAAATTATAACTTAATTTCAAAAAAATAAAAATACTACACCCAACCCAAATCCCAAAGCCCATTTAGAGAATTATTTATATAATTGATACAATTGCTTAAGTTTTTTTTTACAAATAACAAGTTTTATAATAGTTTTAGCATGTTAAGAAAATTCTTACTATTATTAATATGCTTTGAAAGAAAAATG
>JACEIK010004814.1:43116-65224 GCA_018107945.1 Datura stramonium
ATATTAGTCATAAATTGTAATAAATGAAATTATAGGTATATAAATCTATTTTCAATCAAAAGCGTGTCATTTATGTAAATTTTTTTCCCTTTATAAAATCTGCATTTTTCATCTTTTGAAGATATGTATCCTTAACAATTGGCAAAGTTATGTTTTTGAATTTTGCCAAGATAAATTTAAAAGGAATGTTTTAAGGGGGTTAATATAAGAAAGAGTTTTCCATCTCTAATCTCTTGATCACAAAACATTTGTAATCTTAAAAAATGTAAATAAGAGTCAAAAATCATTTAGCAATTGATGGAGCATAGACATTGAAGTACTATGTATGTTTTTTGATGATTTGACAAACCTGATGAGGAACCAGGTTCCTTGGTCTCAAAGTCAACTTTACCGTTGTAAAGTTGCTATCACAACTGTAAAGTTGCTGTCACTTCAGTAAAGGCATAGCAGCAGCAGAACTGCTGGAACCAGATACGAGGGACCTAGTGAGGGACCAGGTGGGTTGTTGTTTCCTATTCTCGAAGTCAACATTTACAGATGTAAAAGATGTTTTACAGCTAGCACTGCTACTGCAGCAGAGCCACAACGCAGTAACAGACTGCTGCTGTCCTTGCTCTTGTTCAATGGTCAAAGACTTCATCTCTCTCTCTCATCCTCTCATATACATTGAACAAGACAAAGAGAAAGACTTGGGTTTGGCAAAGAAAAAAATATTAAGCATCTTCTACATATACAAAGAAGCCTCTCCATTCAAAGATAAAGCGGCAACAACTTGAAGAACTTGTTTCTTATCAAGAGTTATGCCTTATGTTCTAGGTTGTTGAGTCTTTGTCTTTTTGATCTTTACATTGTAAACCTACTCCTCATTTGAGAAGTTTTTGTAGGTAATTTCTGTTTGTATTCGTACCATTTGTGATAGGCTAGAGTTAGGCTTGGTTGTCTTTGCAGTAGAGTTATTACAAAGAGGTTGCAATAGAGTTATTGCAAGGGAGGAGGGATTAATAGTTTAATTCCTAGGTTTGCAAGAGTTCGTAAATCTGAATATTGCCTAGTTGTTAGTCGAGTTTGAAAAATCCTACTAGGGTAGGTCGTGGTTTTAATCTCTTGGGCAAAGGGGTTTCCACGTAAACATCGTATATTCTTTACTTTCTATTCTTAACTGTCGAACCAGGTGAAGGATCTGGTTCTCTATACTGTTTGGTGGACTCACACAAACTAACAATTAGTATCAAAGCAGGTACTTTCTAAAAGGTTAACACCTAGAAAGGATCTACTAAATGGCTGCTCCACCAAACTTGGAAGAAGGAGTCTCTACCACTAGACCACTCAGATTCAATGGCAACCTCAAGACCTACAAGTTAAAGAAGCAACAAGATCTAGAGATGAAGGAGTTAAAGAAGGAGAAGAGTCCGGTTCTTAAAGGTTCCAAGAATGATTCAAGTGACGACGAAGCAGACATGACTTATCTCACTTAAAGATTTCAAAAGATGGTGTGTGAAAATGGGATTTTTCTCAAGAAAGGAAATACAAGCAGATATCCAAAGGGGAATGACTGTTATCATAAGTGTCGGAAACCTGGACACTTCATCAAAGAGTGTCCTCTTCACAAACAGGATCATTATCAAAGTAACACTGAGAGGACACCCAAGAGGAACCAGGTCCAAGAGAAGGTCAAAAGAAGAAATGCAGCTGATATGGTCATGAAGCAAGCTCTAGCTTCTTGGGGAGAATCCTCCAGTGAATTTGAGGATGAATACACTCAAGAAGATGCTTCCCTAGTTTATCAAAATGATGAACCCTCAAACTACAAATCCATATTCGCACTAATGACCAAATCAGATGATGATGAGGAGGAGAAGGAGGTAAACTTTCTTGACATTCAAAAGAATCTTAAATTTTATTCTCAGAAGGAGCTGAGAGCTCTGGCTAATGTGTTAATAGATGCATATCATGAATTGATTAAAGATAAGGAAACATTAGCTGTTGAATTAGAGGAATTTGAGGTAGAAAAGAATTCTTTGGGAGATAAACTTGCTAAGCTAAATGAAGAAGTCAAGGAAACATCAAAAGAAAACACTCTTCTAAATGATAAGCTTAAGAAGTTCTCTGAAAGTGAATCTAGAGAAAATAAGGCCTGTCGTGAAATCCAGCTCCAATTAGAAAATAAACTTGAGAAAGTCAAGCTGAATCTCACTGCTCAGCTTTAGAAAAATAGGGAACTAGAGAGGGACCTGATCAAAGTCAAGGTTGATCTTGATAAATTACTCCAGTGGACCCAGTCCTATCAAGCGTTGGTCTCTGTGAATAAGAAAAATGTTAGCTCCAGAGAGGGCCTTGGTTTTCAAAGAACCAAGGATCCCTATAATCCTCACAGCAGATATGTGACAAATTCTGATAATTGGTTATGTTCTTATTTCAGTCAAAATGGCCATTATAAGGATGCTTTCCAAGCTAGAATCCATGCTATCAAAAAGAACTTGAAGTTTGTTGAAGTGAGTTTAGCAGTAAAAGGACCTAATCCCCAAGGAAGAAAGCCTGGTCTACCAGCATGGACTAGAATAAGTCTTATTCACCCTTTTTATCATTTAAAGGGACCCAAGCTGATTTGAGTTCCTAAAGCTAGTCAATGAGTCTACTTGCAGGGTGAGGTGAGAGGAGGCAGTCAAAAATGGTATATGGATGGTGGCTGCTTAAAACATATGACCGGTAGAATGGAAGATTTCCTCTCACTCAGTGCCCTTCAAGAAGGAGTGTGTCCTTTAGGAATGAAAAGAAGGGATACATTCTCGATGTGAGAAAAAAAAAGTTGTTAGTTCTCACCCTAAGAAGAAAGGAAAAACTGTTACCAAAGAGGGACCTGGTACCACATTGTGATGTCCTCCACTACACGAACATTTTGAAAAAAAAGGGAAAATTTTCGCAAGCAGAAGGTCTTGGGGTCGTGTGCTCGATCCTGATATTGTTGGTCAGCATGGAATGTAGGAGCTAGTAGAAATGATGAGGTTTCAAGGATGGGAATACATGTTAAACTTCCCATGCCTTCCATGATGAAGCTGAGTTTGGGGAGTTCATGCGGGTTCAAGGCGAAATAGGTGATGCTTCAGAAGGAAAAATGAATTCAACAAGTCAAATCACAACAAGATGATGATGTTGAATGTCATATGAACGGTCCTGAACCTGGTATCACTTCAGTTCCTCCAAACATTGAACATCAGGTGGGTGTTTTAACCGAAGGAAAATCAACTGACAGAGCCAGGACTAGGGATGGGTGTTTGGTGTTTCGGTTCGGTTTTTTCAAATTTCGGTTCGGTTTTTTCGGTTTTCGGTTATGGAAAAGGAACACCAAACACCAAACCGTTTTAATTCGGTTCGATTCGATTTTTTTTAAATTCGGTTCGGTTTATTTATTTTGGTTATTCAGTTTTTTTGTGCTTGGTTGATGGGATTTTTTCTGATTGTAAAATGGGTTGCATTTTAAAAAAAATATAAATTATTTCAAGCTTTTTAAATCNCAGGTCCATCATAGGGACCAGGTGGGTGTTGAAAAATAAGTTGGATGAAAAGAAAAACATCACCGGGAACAAAGTGAGGTTGGTTGTTCAGGAGTATAATAAGGAAGAAGAAATAGATTTTGATGAGACTTTTGCCCCAGTTGTCAGAATGGGGTTCTTAGAAATTGAATGGTCGTGAGAACCCTAGAATCGAATTTTTTGAGATGCACACCATCATATTCATAACCCTAGTAATTTATGCAAATTTCCTCTGACCGACCAACTTTAGTTGGCATTTTCCGCTAATTTAACCATCGGATAGAGACAAAATTTTAATTGGGTGTTCAAAATGTATAGCTATCAAATTTGAATGGTGGAGATTGGATTTAGAGATCCGAGGAAGTGTGCATCGAGCTACGAATACTAGCTATGAACTTGATGAACTCATATAGATTATTAATTATACAAACATCAATTGGAGAGGGATTTTTGGGGAATCTTAAAGGGGTAAGTCTCTTGTTTAATTGCAGAATTTAGAGGATTAATTAGGATTTATGTAGCTTATTAAAAGGTTTTAGAAATATTGGGTGTTGGCTTGAATTATCAAGAACATGATTTTTGACTTAGAACCTTATTCTTTTTTATTAAAAAGGATGGTAATTTGTTGAATTTGATCAAAGATCAAATATTTATCATTGTAATAAATTGTAGATCTACTGTTAAATTGTGGGAATCACATTTAGGAGAATTTTATAAGGATTTGAGTTATGTCTCTTTTTGAACAGACAGTGACAATTTGAACTAGATTTTGTGCATGCGTCGGACAAGATCACATTGAATCTTCATATTTTCATTATACATGATAATATATGTATATGAATGTATTTTGAACTACGAATGGAATTGGTTAAAATTGATTTCTAAAGTGATATTCCTTAAAGACATTTTACCCTATAAATGGGCCATTGACTTGATACTTGACTTTGATTTTTTTGCAAGGTTTTTTACATTGATTGATGACTTTTGAAATTGTGATACCCCATATTCTCTAGTACATGAATGACTATGTTGGTATCAATGAACTTATTTAAACTTAGAAAAATGAGGCTATATTTGAGCCTAAAGTCTAAGTGTCTAAGTGTACAAAAGTAAAAATAATAGAAGAAAAATGAATATGGAACAAAGTGAGTCAACTATGTGTTTCACCTGCTTACTTGAGCTATTTACATAACATCCTACTTATTTGAGCTCTTGTCTTCACATCCTACTTGCTTAACAATGTCAACCCATGTGCTTAAGGAAAATTAATAGCCTATTTGTCAAGGTAGGTAAGTTACCTACTTAAAACAAGTGACCTATATTAAATGAAAAGAAAAAGATAAAGACAAAGGGTAAGAGGTGAAGCGGTCAAGGACAGTCAAAGACCCAATCTTCCCAATCCCATATAAGTCCATTAGCATGTGAATTTTCTTGATGAGAGCGAGCAAAATTTTGTGTCTATCTACATGCTCTAGTAGCTACATTGATTTTTACACCATGTTGAATAAGGGCATCTTCCGTTACTAGTGAGGGTACATGAATAATGATAAATTAGTGAACTAATTGATATTTTTCCTTGATAGATTGATCTTGTTTGCCAGTATTGTTGAGAGTCGATTTTAGAGGTAACTTTGTCTTGATAGAAGTGTCATTGTGTTGAAATATAATAATCCACAGGTTGAATGAGAGGTAAACTATAATTGAAAATATCTTGGTGACCTAGGAATGAGTAAACCTTTTAGAATTGATATATTGATGTGTCAAAATTCTGCAACACATTTTTACTTTATTTCATAGAGTTTTGCATGCATTTAAGTGTTAATTTAAGTTAATATGAACACTATTTTTCTAAGTTTCAAGAATCCCTGCATTGATGAAAGAAGGCATAAATTCACTGAAGTCTACCAGGTATAGGTTAAAGACGGACATCACATTCAAGATGCGATCCACACTTCCAACCACATGATGATCCAGAGATGACACAAAGTGGTCTTCAGGGGATGGCTTAAGATGTGGTCCGCATGTTCAAAGTGCGAACCGTAAAATGAACTGTATTTTCCAACCACTTTTACTTGGCAAAGTAATTGATGGAAAGAAGTACAGACCATCTTTTCAATAGATGATACGTCAATCAGAAGACAGACAACACCCAAGAAGAATGAATTTTTAAGTGACGGTTCAAGAGATGGACCATTTTTTTAAAAGACGGTCTGTCCTTGTAGCCCGGGCCCTTCGAATTTGAATTTTATTAGAGTTTTGTGCCTTAGTATAAATAGATTTGATATTTTTTGGAGTGTTCAGCATAGACATAGATAGTTCTGGATAGTTATAGCTTTTTAGAGCTAGTTTTTATAGCTTTATCATCCCTTTGAAGAAACCCATTGCAAGAGAAGGATTCATTAAAGTTTAATTAATCAATTCAAGATTTCTCTCTTTTCATTGCTAAGTAAGTGATTTTGCTTAATTCAATATTTTCTTCTTCTTTTGCTATGAGTAGCTAAACTCATATCTAAGGTTTTGAATCCAACAGGTTTATGAATCCTAATAATCTCAATTGGGTTGAATTGAGTATAGGTTTTTGAATATTTAATTGATCTATGCTTTGTAAAGTGAGATTGGTGGTGAAAGTCATCTAATCATGTCAAATTGCCTCTATTGTTATTTAAAAAGCCAATTAAGGTTTAATAACATCAATCAACAATGACCCAGGGCTTAAACTTTGTTTAATAAATTCACCTAGACATTGGGTAAATTTAATTGACAAAATTGCAATCGGATAGAATGAAGTTCTTATCAATTTAAGAAAATTAATTTAGATTGGCATTGTTAGAATAGTTGAGAGACACCTAATGATTACCTAACTTGATTGCTTACATATCATTAGTAGCCCATTCTCAATACTCCCATTTGAGTGATTTAGGGGGATCAACCTGATGTGCCCGTATTTGACGACACATTTGATGCTATTAACTATGAATAAATATAAGTTCTTGAGCAACGTTTTTTAGATTTAATTGTTTTTGTATTGAATATGCAGGAAAATAAACTGAGGTTGAAGATGGTACGAAAGGTGCTTAAAAGATCAACTGACGGCCAATTTGATGGTCTGTCAACCCTGTGACAGCCCGTCATCTCCATCATCAAACTTCAGAAGTTCATCATGATATGCTTTGGAAGGTGACGGCCAGTTTAACGGCCCGTCAACCTTGTGACGGAGCGCCAACTCTACCACCAAGCTTAAGCGGTGGTTGCATAAAAAGAGATCATTTACACGATGAAAGTGATGGACGTCAAACACATGACAGGCCATCAAGATTGAAGTCATTATTTAAGAGAGTTATAGGTCTACTAGATAAGCAACGGCAGCCCAAGTGATGGGCTATCACCTTGTTGACGGGTCGTCAACTTGGGCGTCAGGCAAAAAGTGAGATTTTGATTTGAAGTGTAATTTTAAATTGTCTTATGCTATAAATGCAGCAAGCTAGGTTTATTTTTATTATCATACTTTTGGAGAGAGAAACACCATCTTAGCACAATACTTTCAAAAGTTCTTGATGAGATTTTTATTGTACTCTGGGAATTACAATCAAGGTTTCATGTTATTGTTGTAAGTTGAATTTTTCTTATGAATATAATTTCTTTTGTGATTCGAATCATCATGTGTGGTTAAATTTCATTACTAGGGTTGGTGCGAACCATGATAGATTAACACAACTATGGTGATTAACGTTGTAGACGTGTACAGTGCAAATGTATGTATTCTTACTTCTTTCGTATTGAATAATCTCTAATGGTTGCAAATAATATAATAAGCCCTAGGTTTAACTTGCTTGAATAAGAGGTACAAAACCTATAAAAAGGAGTAATAATAAGGATTCGAGGTTTTCAACCCTTATCTAATGATTAATGTTGTAATAAGATTAACCAAGTTAGGGTAACTATTGGAGTTCTTTATTCATCACTCTTAGTTTGAGAATATAAGAGTGATATCTATCTAAATAGGTTGAGAAATATTTCGATAGATTAATTGAATTCATAGCTTGCATACTTAGCATTAAAGGAGTCTACTACAGTTAATCAGGAAATGTCAGAAACCATGATGATCATAACCTTAGTTTCATCTCTTCTTAGATTTAATATTACTCAATTATAGCTTGTGTCTCTTGCTTTTGGTTGATAGTGAAACACATGCAATTTTTTCAAACCCCTATTTTTATGGAAATAACTGACTAAAAGTAGATAATCACATAAGACTTAATTTTCACCTTATTCCCAGTGGGATTCGATCCCAACCTTATTGGATTCTATATTTTACAATGAACGCGTTATACTTCTTAATATAGATGTGTAATTTGAGCATATCAAACTTTGGTGCCGTTACCGGGGAATATGGTCTTAGATTAAGTCAAGTGTGCTTATGTGACGCTTAGTCTTATTTCAATATTTTACTTTTATTTGTTGTTTCTATTTATACAGGGTACAGGTTCGTGCATGCCAAATACCCAAAGTTGAGGTGAACCATTAACTCCTTATAATCCCGAACTTGAGAGAACTCTTAGGAGAGCCATGAATGCACAACAACGTGAGGCATCAATGTTACAATAACTTTCTAATGCTCAAGCTAAGGGAAACAATAAAAAAGCACCTAATAATGATGATGAAGATATTGATAGGAAGGAGCTGAATGAACAGAGTGTTGAGAACATAGCCCTTGAAAATCATCGTCAACCCCAGAGAGTTAGGGGACAACGTCGACCGACTATTCCACTTGATTATGAAGAGGAAGATGATGTTGACTTGGATGGATTTGGTGCAACTGGAGCCATCGTCCCTCATCATTAGTCCCAGGAGAAAAATTCAATATCACAAGTATTATGATCTAGCTTTTGAACTTGAAGGGCTTATTCAGAGGAGCAACTAGTGATGATCCTAATTTGCACTTAATAAACTTCGTGGGTATCTGTAAGTCATCTGAGCTGCCAGGATTTAGCCAGAATGCCATATGGATGAGGTTATTTCCGTTGTCTTTGTCTGGGGAAGCAACAATATGGTTGAATGAGTTGATACATGACTCAATCACGAACTGGAGAGAATTGAAAGCTGCATTCCTTGAAAGATTCTTTCAACCCACAAAAATGCTATAACTAAGGGACGAGATTAATAATTCCAGGCAGCTACCCAGTGAGGCATTGCATGAAGCTTGGCTGTGATTCAATAAGAAGCTCAAGCAATGTCCCAATTATAAGTTAGCATATGAGCATATAATGAAAACTTTCTACAGGTCTTTGAACTATACAACTAAACTAATAGTTGACACTATGCCTGGAGAGTCTTTCATGTCCCAAACTTACATTGAGGCAGCAGGTTTTCTAGACAGAGTCACCAAGACCGACAGGGTATGGCATACTAGAGACTCTGAGGTCTCTGATAACATATATTCAGTAGGGTTAACTGTTGAGAAGCGCAGTAAGGAGGAAGAGTGAGACCAAGACATGGCTCACATGAAAACCCAAATGGAGTTGATTACAAAACATCTACTCGCAGGTGGTGCTGAAAAGATAAATGATATGGGTTTACAAGGTAAGGATACCAGGAAGGATGAGCATGATTCGGACTCTGAGGAAGAAGCTAAGTATTTGAATAATATGGGGGAGTTCAGGCCTAGGGCCAGGAAACCAAGGTCGAAACTATTAGAAGGATAACCATTACGATAGAACTGGTTGTAGAGATCGAGATTAGGGCAGTTCGAAGAACAAGGAAAGCTACGGGAATGAACGCAGTGGGTTTTATGTGCCTTCTCGGAACCATGAGAAAAATAGTAATGATGCGGGAAGCTCCAAGATGGAAGAGATGTTGGCCAAGGTCTTTCAAATAGTCGAATCTACTGAATTCGGAGTTAAGGAGATGAAGAGTGACATCTCCAACATTAGTAAAACTCATGGAATCACATTCAACGGCCATTAAACGACTAGAGTATCCAATAGGGCAGATGTATGCAACCTTTATTCAGCGGAAGAGTGGTACCTTGCCCAGTGATACGGTGCAAAACCCGAGGAAGGATGGTCAATGCATGGCTGTCACAACCAGAAGTGGTAAAGTGTTGACTGAAACAATTCTTATTAGTGCTAAGCAGGCAGATGAGGTAGCTTCAAAGATAGAACTTGCTTCTGGAGATGAGGTTGAGCAGGTAATTTCGGCTAAGTCTGGAAAGCCAATAGTTATTGAGGATATTCATGTAGATAAAGGTAAGGAAAAGGGAAGAAGGTTGTAATGTCCTTGACTCAAATTCCTAGACCTTACCTCCATTTCCATAGAGGTTGAAAAAGAAGGTGGAATACAGAAAGTTCCACAAATTTATGTCTATGTTGAAGCAGCTATTAGTAGAGCTCTTAAGCAAATTCCAGGTTATGCCAAGTTTATGAAATATTTGGTCACAAAGAATAGGACTATCAGTTATGAGCCTGTTGATAATCTTCATCATTGTAGTGTGATCTCTTTGCGCTCATTGGTCCAGAAGAAAGAAGATCCTAGTACATTTACTATTCCATGTACCATTGGCGCATTTAACTTCAACAAAGCATTATGTGACCTTGGTGCCAACATCAATTTGATGTCACTGGCTATAAGGCCTTGGTATCCCCCAAACTGACTACTATAGGGCCATTGATGGCAAACCGTTCAGTCAAGAGGCCAATAGAAATTTTATGTGACGCGCTAGTAAAGGTGGAGCACTTTATATTCACCGCTGATTTCGTAATCTTAGATTGTGAAGTAGACTTCAAAGTACCCATAATTTTATGGTGGCCATTCTTAGAAATAGGTTGAGCTTTGGTTGACATGGAGAGTGGTGAGCTGAAGTTCATATTAAATGATGAAGAGGTGATATTCAATGTCTGCCAATCTATGAAGCAACAAAGAGATATGAATGTTGTCTTGGTTAATGATATCATGGATAAATGGGGTGATTGAAGTACCCATGAAAGAGAAGCTCGCACTTGAGACATTAGCTGTAATGATGATGAACTTCGATGGTGACAACATCGGAGGTTATGAAGAGACAAAAAATGCTTTAACAGGGATGAGGTCTTATTCTTATGCCCCAAAAAATTTGGGCTTAGACCTGAAGAATAGACCAGCTCTCCCATCTAAACCCTCAGTTGAATAACCCCGGTATTGGAGTTGAAGAATTACCGAGGCACCTCTAATATGCCTTCCTAGAAGAGAAGAATACACTTCCCATCACTGTGGTGGTGAACTTGGAAGAATGGAAAATTGAATCCCTTGTTTTTGTGTTGCAATGTTTCAAAAGTCAATTGGGTGGTCCATTGCCGATATTATTAGGATCCCTCCAGGATTATACACTCACAAAATTTAGTTGGAGGAAAATTGTATTTTAAGCAGAGAGCACCAGCACAGGCTTAATCCACCAATGTAAGAGGTGATTAAGAAGGAAATAATTAAATGGTTGGATGCAGGTGTGATATACCCGATATCTGATAGTAAATGAGTAAGTCCAATACGATGAGTTCCCCAAAAAAAGGTATGACCATGGTGGCTAATGAACAAAATGAGTTGATTCTTCTTAGACTTGCCACAGGCTAGCACATCTATATGGATTACCAGAAACTAAACACCTGAACGGTTAAAGACTACTTTCCAATGCCATTCATAGACCAAATGCTTGACAGGTCGGCAGAAAAGGGTTGGTATTATTTCTTAGATGGTTATTTGGGATATACCAAATCTCAATTTCACTTGAAGATAAACAAAAGACTACATTCACTTATCCTTATGGGACATTTTCTTTCAGACGCATGTTATTCGAATTATGCAATGCACCCACGATCTTTCAGAGGTGTATAATGTCGATTTTTTCTAATATGGTGGAAGATACCTTAGAAGTATTTATGGACGACTTTTCAGTTGTAGGTGATACATTTGAGGACTATTTGTCTAATCTTGGCAAAGCCTTACAAAGATGCGAAGAAGAGAATCTTTTGTAGAACTAGGAGAAATGCCACTTCATGGTGAATAAGGGCATTGTTTTGGGTCATAAGATATCCTAGAAAGGCATTGAAGTTGACAGAGCCAAGATTGAGGTGATTGAGAAGTTTCCCCCACCGATCTTGCTGAAAGGAGTACGAAGTTTCCTGGGCCATGCAGGCTTCTATAGAAGGTTTATAAAATACTTCTCCAAAATCGCCAATCCATTATGTCAATTACTGGATAAGGATGCTAAATTCGTCTTTGATGAGGCTTGCATGAAGGCTTTCAAATGCCTTAACGAGAGGTTAATGGTTGCACTGATAATTATTGCTCCGGATTGGTCGAAACTATTTGAAGTGATGTGTGATGCAAGTGGAGTTGCAGTTGGAGCGTTGTTAGGGAAAAAATGTGAAAAGATTTTTAACCCCATTTATTATGCTAGCAAGGCATTGAATGGGGAGCAGAAGAATTACACAGTGTCTGAGCAAGAACTACTCGCAGTTGTGTATGCCTTTGAGAAATTTCGCGCATACTTGCTTGCGCAAAAGTGATAGTACCCACTGACCATGTAGCTTTGAGATATCTGATGTCAAAGAAGGATGCAAACTGAGGCTAATAAGATGATTACTTCTTCTAGAGGAATTTGATTTTGAAGTCAAAGATAGAAAAGGTTTTGAAAATCAAGTAGCGGATCATCTGTCAAGAATTTAAAATGAGGAGAAAGTGACTAATGCGGCAGAGATAGATGATTCTTTCCTAGATGAGCAGGTATTAGCTGCATCTTTTGACCTTATTCCTTGGTTTGCTGATTTCCCTAACTACATTATCAGTGATATGATGACAGAAGATCTTGTGTTTCATCAAAGAAAGAAATTTCTCCATGATGTGAATAAATGTTACCGGGAAGAGCCGTATTTGTTTCAGCTCTATGCTGACAATCTGATAAAGAGGTGTGTCCCAGAAGCAGAAATGATGAACATTCCAGAAGCTTGTCATTTGTTTCCAGTGGGGAGGCCACCATGGTGGTGCTCGTGTAGCTGAAAAAATCATGTAGGATGGTTATTATTGACCCACAATTCACCAAGATGCTCATGAATTTTTAAAGATATGTGACCAATATCAAAGGCAAGGAGCTATTTCTTGGAAACATGAGTTGTCCATGACACCAGTTCTAGAGATTGAATAATTTGATGTGTGGGATATAGACTTCATGGGACCTGTTGTGAGCTCTTATAGATAGAAGTACATCTTGGTGGCAATGGATTATGTTTCTAAGTGGGTAGAATCGGTAGTACTGGCAGATAATGATGGAAAGAGTGTGACTTCATTCTTGAAAAGGAACATCTTTTCAAGATTTGGCACTCCCAGAGTGATTATTAGTGACGAAGGGTCTCAATTCTGCAACAAAACTTTCAATACTCTATTTGAAAAGTACAGAGTCAAGCAACACAAAGTGGTGACCCCTTTCACCCACAATCGAGTGGCCAAGTGGAGGTGTCAAACCGGGAGATAAGAACAATCCTTGCCAAGACTGTGAATGCCAACTGAACTGACTTGGCTAGGAAGTTTGATGATGCTTTATAGGCATATAGAACAACGTTCAAGATGTCCATTGGAATATCCCCATATCAACTAGGTTTTGATAAAGCATGCGATCTGCCAGTTAAGCTCGAGCACAAAGCTTTGTGGGCACTGAAGAAACTCAACCTAAGCTGGAGCGATGCCTCAAAGCTGAGGCTTGAATAAATAAATAAACTGGATGAGTTCCGGTTGAGAGCATATGAGAGGGAAGCCTTATACAAGAAAAAGATGAAGATGTACCATGATAGAAGGATTAAAAAGAGGGAGTTCAGCCCCGAAGACCTTGTGTTGTTGTTTAATTCTAAGCTTCTTCTCTTTTCAGGCAAACTTTGATCAAAATGGTCTATGCGATTCAAGGTAGCACAAGTATCCCCATCTGGAGCTATTGAGCTGGAAAACCAAAAAGGGGAACACTTCAAAGTGAATGGCCAACGTGTGAAGTAGTACATTGGAGTACCTGAAGAGGTAAAAATGTTTAGAATTGGTGTACTTGATGAAATCTTAGTAATCAAGGTACCCGAGTCATGCCACGACGTTAAATTAGGGGTTACTTAGGAGGCAACCCAAGATTTTTGTATTTGTAATTTAGTATAGATGATTTTATATTGTTATTGTTCGAAAGGGGTGCTAAGTGTGCAAGTATAGGTGTTGAGAAAATGCAGATTTAGGATACAAATGACAGGACAATTGATGAGTCATCCAAAACTTGATGGACCGTCACTTTGAGTCGTCAAAATGGAGGGAAAATATAGGAATTTTGGATAAACCATGACGGTAGAGTTGACGAGCAGTTGTTTTATCAATGAAATAAATGACGAGCCTTTAGAAGCCTGATAACTCTCAAACCACACTTCCAACTGAAGTATGAAGCGGACATTGTCAATAAAGAACCCAACTTAGAGGTTGGGATCGATCCCACAGGGAATATGGAAGATCTAGATTATAGCCAGTAGATGAACTTGTATGGTAATTACTTCACAATGGGGGGAATTCTAATAACAATCAATAATAAAAATAAACAACAATCAAGATTATATTTGTGAATCAACAACTAAAGGATAACTAGGGTTTGTGTTGCCCATGGGTTCATAACATCTTTGGGTATGCACTCTTGATCTTTACCACTACTTACTTACAGAATTGATAACTTAGGTTCATTCAAATGATCGACCAATCCCTATTGAATGACTATCTTCAATTACTCAACCAAGTCTCATGAGTTTTGCAAACTAACCGTAATCACTAAGTTCCAGATATAACTATCCTGTGACCACATCTCAAGTTAATACAATGATTATCAAGATCAAGGCTTTGTTGTAATTCTCTTTTCCTAATCTCTACCTCTTCGACCAAAGCAAGTAAAGAATTCAGGCACTTCCTAACACTGCGTACTGCTAAGAATCATTAAAGATGAAGAGAATACAATATAAGTAATTAGTATTGGTTTAAGAATAACTTTGTGCAACCCTAATTTGTTAATCCACCATGGTTCCCACAACCCTAGTTGTGGAGGTTTTAGCCTCTCATAGTTGCAAGGTTGTGAATTGTATTCATGATTGAAAACATAAAATAATACTTACAAAGATGATTGAGAAAAACAATTTCTTCAATTAATCCACGAAATCTTGAATAACAAGTAGCAAGAACAATATGAATTCAAGAAAAAGGTTGATCACAAGGTTGAACCAACTCAATTTTCTCTTTCAATGGTGTCAAATTGCTTACTACAATGTTTTCCTCCTAAAATTAAGTCTATTCATCGTCCTCTATGAAAAATAAAACATAAAAAGTATTTATAGAGACACAAGAATCCTTTTCCTAAGCTAATAGGAATGCTTCCATATCTGTTGCCGACCTCGTCAGGGGTCCTCCTACGACTCGTAGGGATTTCTCACAGACCGTGGCATCAACTCATGGCTTGAAGTGTTGGATGAATTTTGGCTAAGTATTGGGCCGAGGTACGGTTCGTACCATCATCCTACGACTCATACGTTGCACCTATGGCTTGATCCTGATACTTTGAACTTTATCTGAACTTCACCACGACTGGTATGATACGACTCGTACCTTCATCTCACGGATCATAGGGTACTCCCGTACTGAAAATCAACCTCCTGTGTAATTCTTCTGGATTTCATCACGACTGGCTTACCACGACTTGTACCACCATGGTACGATCTGTGACAAGTCTCATGGGATCAGTCTTCCAGGTTAAACTTTCAGCTTCTTATCAAGGCCCTCAGTACGACTCGTAGGTCCATCCTACGGATCGTACTGTGGACTGCACTTTTTTGCCCTTTTTTGTACACTTTTAGCTTCCTTTTGCAATTTATTATTCCAACACCCATTTATCCTGAAATAAAAGAAAAAGTGCCTCATATCCACATAAATAAACCTAAGTCCGTGCTATTTTCTTAGTTTTGAGCGTCAACACTGTTGTAAATCCACAGCACATCAACACCCTCAACTTAAGACTTTTGCATATCCTCAGTCAAAGAAAAAGAAAAACTAAACACGACGCTCAACTAGAAAATAAACTTAAGATACTACAACCAAAACTCAAATAAATATGTGCACTCTATATACAACTATATTGACCCTTCCTCCTGAAACATCATCAGCTAATGTATTGCAAGCAACATGAAAACATCATATTCAGGTATCAAGACATGTCATCTAGCTATCAACACGCAATCAAGTCATCACCTATGTGTTTCACACAGACCAATGGTAAAAGCAAACCTAATGCATGTACCCTCACAAAAAATGAAGTCCCCACTCTAGTATGAAGTATCAAATGAAACATGGGACTAGGCAAATGAAGCACTCATTCTCTCAAAGAATTGCAAGCATTATGCATCAGATACCATAGGCTTTCCCTTATTTTCTCTGCCTTTGGTTTATTAGATGGTCAAATTAAGATCACTATAGGACTTGATATGGCTTGTAATGTTAGTCTTAGGGCTGTACATGATAAAGATGAACGATTTTATGAGTAACTATCCCTTCCTTGACACTACATCCATTGGCTACACCATTCTCCTATTTCACCCTTCATTCTTTTTGTCTTCTTTTCTTTCTTTTTTCCCATTTTAAGAATATTTGCATGGGTAGGTGATTTTTCATATTTTTCAATAATTTCAAGCTCGTTTGAATTTTTCTTTATTTTCAGCTTTTTACTTTTTCACCTCACCACACCTTTTTTCACCATTTTTTTCTTTTCTCTTTCTTTTCTTTCCTTTACTCCCGCTCCCACCATTTATGCACCCCTACTCTAGCCACCCTCAACTTAAGCATTTTGCTTATGTTGAGGTTCATAATATCCAAGGAAGGACCAGGGCCAAACAGATTCATTATAAACAAACGGGTACGGTTAACAGGTAAATCAAAGAAATATGGTCTATTAAGGCTCAAACTGGGATCAAGGGATTCATGAAACTTTGGTAGGGCAATATAGGTTAAAAGTGAGCTAAAACAAAAATGGTCTATGATTATATCCTAACCAACCATCCTTAACCTATGCAGAGACCAACCAGGCAAGTTCTAGATCTTCAACGACATACCGCGACAAATACTAAGACCTCACTCACACATGGTACAAGAACTATTTTTACTTTACATGTCTGGTTCATACATGGCTTAACAAGACTAGCACTATTAATAACTAAATAACATAAAACGATCCACAGAAATCATGCATTGTTGTCACAAATACACAGCAAAAATTTTTAAGCAGGGTCAATTTTTTCAAAGACAACAAAATTAGTGCATATCCATCTGCTGAGTATTCCTAAGTTACTTTCTAATCAAACAAAAATCACAACTAAAAACAAAAATCCTAACACATATCGGTTCTACTAGATATCATGCCTAAGAGAAAAGAAACACGGCAAGAAAAACCCTTGGACGAACAAAAATATCCCAAAATACAAGTACACCCCCCTTTTTAAAACTGAGCTTCATCCCCGAAGCACAAAATATAAGCATGTAGGGAGAAGGACATACCTGTGGCTACTCAGACTTCACCTCTGTCATCTTGCGAAGGTGGTACCTCTGCAGTAGTAGTGGCGCTAGCGGTGGCCGGCGCACTCAATGGTGTAACAATGGGGGTAGTGGTCCCCCCTTCAGTGGATGTAGCCGCTTGAACGGCCTCTGTGGTAACTGGGGCTGAATGTGGCTGTCCCGAAGGGTCATGGCCACTAGAAAGCTCGGGTTGATCTGTGGTGGAGCTTCCCGCTCCTCTAACTCTCTCATGCAGCTCAGCCATATGCTCCTCATGAGCCTGCATACTCTCCGCTCTAGCCCGCTTTCACTCTTTCTTCTCCTTCTTTCTCTTTTTTCTCATACTCTCCTCACCAGCATATTCAGCAGCTCTCTTCTTGCCTTTATCACTAGCTGCAGTTGGCCCCTAGTATGCTGTCAAATCAATATCCTACTCAAGCTCTACATCTAGATCGGAAAGAGTGGGGGCTGCTATAATAGTTGGTTGCCGCAAAGACAACTCAACCACTTGACTCCGAAGAGCCCCCAACTCAGCACAGAGACTACTGGTGTCTGACTGCTCTGCCATCCTCATGTTAAATCTACTCTCAAAACTATCCAGGCGGGCATGAAGAGCCTAAGCTACTGCATCTATCTCGGATTTGACCCATGGCTTTACATTCTCCATCATTGCCTGAATTTGCACTCAGTCATGGTCAATCTTTTTGCTAGCTTCTGGAGGAAATCCTGCGGTACCATGATGTACCCTGATGGAGTCTGAGTCTGTGCACTAGGCAGCGGTGTAGCTGAGGTGCTGGGAGCTGCCTCTGAATGACCGGCATCTACAACCGGTGTCTCGCTCTGCTCCTGAGTACTGGGGACATTCACCTGTACGTCCCCTGCTGGATGAGCTGCTGGGATAGCTATAGGCATCCTGGATCCGCTTACCGGGTTCATCTCATCCCAGATAAGCCCTATGTCTGCAATTCTTTGGCCTCCAATCAATCTCTCATCACCCCGCTGAACTCTCGCCTCCCTGCACAAACGTATACAAGGCTCGGGAATGGGATAGTAGTGCTTACTTCCACTGCCTAGTCTTGTATCTCTGTAGCTATGATCCTCGAGATGTTAAGAGGGTAGCGAGACATGAGGCATGCCACCAACACCGCTCTGTCAGCACTCAGCGTGTTATCATTGACTGTGGGTGCTAATCAATGTCTCACTAGTGTCCAGCAGGCCTTTGCTATGAACTTCAGTGAATTCTTTGTCACTTGCTTGCCACCTGTAACCCACTCGGCCTTGTCCTTGTTCTCAGCTATCACCTCTGCTAGCCATTGCAGTTGCCTTTGTCACTCACCCCTGCTCAGACTTCTGATCTGCTTCATTGCCTCCACCCTGTAATCATACTCTGGTGTTATCCTTGTTGGTCTGAACTGAGGTCTATACAACATCCATGTAATAGTCCAGTCGGATACATCTACTACTCGCCCTCGGACTAGAACACTCTCCAAACAAGGTTGCTCCTTTATCTTTTGCCCTTCCTTTGCTTTATCATCCATTGTGGCTAGGTAGTTGGCGTAGAACTCCCTGACAATCTCTTCTATGTATTGTGTAGGGGTCTTGGCCATCCATTCTAACCCATAGAAGCTAAAAATACGCTTCATCTCCTCAACTTCATTCAAGGAATTAGTGAGGATCCGCGGTTCTTCTTGGATGCTTCTTTTTGGTTTGGTCTTGGTGGTGAGAGCTATGCCTTGTTCATATATCTCTTTAGCACCCAACACTCTCCACCGCATTGTTCTGTTTTCTCTGGCAGGGGTCTCCTCCTCCTCTACTTCATCATTGCTTTCCGCATCATTCTGGGTCCCTTCTGACCCTTCCTCAGTGTTGGAGTCGATTTTCGACCTTCGTTGTTCCTCTCTAGCTCCCTCTTCAGACTGGGAAGCTTGAGCGGATATGGCCGTGGTTGCTTCGGTTTGGTCCTTTACTCTTGCCTTAGTGGTTCTGGTTCCATCGGTGTCTGAGGTGTCTACTTGATAATCCTCAAGTGAACCACTAGGTAAATCTCCAGCTTTGTCAGACTCTGAGTCAGTTGTTTCATCAATAAATGTCCTGCAGGCTTGTGTTTTGTCTGCCCTGCGTTTGTATGTCATTGTACCTAATGAGAAAGAGGTTAGCTTTCCGTTTTTGAAAAAGAAAAATCAGATAGAATAAGTTCAGTATCTCATCACGGGTCCTCACTACGAGTTGTACCTCAAAGGTACGACTCGTGAGAATTCCTGATGATGCCCCACGACTTGCAGATACGACCCCTACCAAGAAAGTACAATTCGTATCTTGAGTCGTCTGATGAAGTCCCATTTTTAATAAATTTCTGTTTTTCACCACGACTCATGGTACGACCCGTAGGTCGATTCCACGAGTCATAGGATGGGCTTCCCAGATCAATTTTTTCAAGATAAGTGGTACGAGCACTTAGTACGACTCGTAGTGTCAACCTACGACCCGTACTGTGCTATATACCCTTTTTCAGCCCATTTTTACACTTCTTTTGCTCAGTGTGTAAGTATTTGTCTTGCACATTTTTGGGTACTCAAATTTCCCCCAGGTCTAGCATATGGTAAACTCCCTTTTTACACTACTCAATCCTTCCCTACCCGTAACTCCCTTTAGGTGTTCCAGGGCCAAGATTCAATAAATTTCCAGTCGGTTTCCAATTGAGTTGGTGTTTTCGCACATACCCATTGATTTTCAAGCATACTCAGTGATTCTTATGGGTTTTTGATTACCTTAAGTTCACTTTCAAACATTTAGAGCTTGCAATGTAGATCACTTACTTGATTGTCGATTCATAGACTGAAAATCAACTTCTAGGGCTTTGCACACTTAGTTGAAGCAAGAATTTTGTGCTTACCTTTTTTGATGATGGGAAGCTACGGGTGTTAGGAAGAGGATTCTCAAGTCGTGGGTCGTAGGTTGTGAGGTATTCGCGTGGGAGAATGGTCAATTTTGAAGTTTAAGTAGGTAAGGGAAGATTTAAAAATCTGGGCCGAATCGGGTGATTTTGACCCATCAGGAATCGTACCACAAGTCGTAGGAGCAACCTACGACTCGTCCCCTGACCCGTGGTGATTTTAACGAAAGAGTACTTACGACTCGTACCATTGAGGTATGAATCGTAGGATGAGTCGTAGGTCGGACTTTGCTTCGAATTTTCTCTGCTTTTCACCACCACTGCTACCACGACCCATAGGACCTCACCACGAGTCGTACTGAGATCCTGTTGCAGCAGGTTTTTTTAGCCACCTGTTTTTGTTTCCCTGCACATTGAGCACACATTAGTTCACTAACTTGGGTTGCCTCCCAAGAAGCGCTTGATTTAACATCGTGGCACGACGTATGTGGTATGGTTACTCAGATTTCACCAAACCACCACTTGGGTTGCCTCCCAAGAAGTGCCTGATTTAACGTCATGGCACGATGCAAGTCTCTTGACTACTCAAAATTCGTCAAGTGACTCTTACTCCTCCTCAAGTGCTGAGATCACACTAAATTCCTTTGGTTGCTTCATGTTCCAACAGATGTTGAAAGTTATCTCTTCCTTGTTTAGCTTGAACTTTAATAGGCCAGCTTCAACATCTACTAGAGCTCCAGAATGATGGAGACCTCATAATCCACCTCGCAATCAGAGATCACGAAGTATGATGGGAATATGAACTTATCAACCTTGATGAGCACATCAACTAGAATTCCCATTGGTCTCTTTACTGTTTTGTCGGCCATCAGTAGCCGCATGTTGGTTGGTGTGGGGGCTCCCATTCCTAGATTCTTGAAGACCTCCAAGGGCATTAGATTAATGCTAGCTCCCAGAGCACAGAGTGCTCTTGCGAACTCGACATTACCAATGGTGCAAGGTATCGTGAAGGCACCTAGATCTTCCTTTTTCTAAGCTAAGACCCTTGTTGCTATTGCACTGCAATGATGGACATTGTCAACCGGCTCATAGCTTACTGATCTTTTCTTCGTCACTAGGTCCTTCATGAATTTTGCATATTCCGGCATCTGCTCTAGTGCTTCGACCAACGGTATATTCACAGAAATTTGTTTAAGCATTGAAAGAAATTTTTGGAACTTACCGTTGTCCGCCTTTTTCTTCATCCTTTGTGGGAATGGTGGCGGTGGTCTCGGGATAGCCTTTTGCACTAGAGTTGCCCCTTGATCAATGTCGCATTCCTTCTCACCCCTAGGGGCCTCTTGCAACTCATCATGTTGTGTCTCATCACCAATCTCTTCTTCATCAATCACGCTCTCTTTCCTCCTTTCAACTTCAACAGGGAACGGGGGGTCAATTGTGGTTTTACCACTCCTAGTCATCACTTCCATGCAATGAGCATCATTCTTTGGATTCTGGACAATGTTTCTAGGAAGTGTACCCTTTTTCCTAGGGTTCATTGATGCCGACATTTGCCCAAGTTGGTGTTCTATCTGCTTAATGGAGGTGGCATGAGATTCCACTTTTGACCCATGCTAGATAATTCACTTCGAATTTCTTTTAACTGATCATCCGTGGACCTCACCTTTTTTAGCATTTCGGCCATCATACTCTCCAACTTTGATTGTCCAGCCTCCCCTTCTCGTGCGTTGGGAGGCACATAGACTCCAGCCTGGTCATTGCGATATTCGTCATTTCTTCTCCATTCTCCCTCTCGCTCACGACCGCGACTCCTATCTCTGAACCCGCTCCTGTTGTAGTTGTCTCTGTATTGGTTCCGACCTTGATTTCCAGAACCTTGGCACCAATTGTCTTGCCCAGACGCTTGGGCGTTGGCCCGGAAACCCACCACTTGGCTATCTAGGAAGTTTTCCTCTTCCTCAGAATCAGAGTGATCTTCTCCTTGCTCCCTTCCTTGAGTTCCCACTGCATTTGCCTTTTTTGGCTCCTGCTCCCATGATATGCTTTGTCAGCAAATCCAATGATGTGCGCATGTGAGCCAACTCCTGATCGCGTTCTTCCTCCTTCCTTCGTTGGT
>JACEIK010004814.1:87316-104676 GCA_018107945.1 Datura stramonium
ATGTCATGTGTACAATAAATTTCAATTACAAATATCTAAAAAAAAAAAGAATTATATTAAAATAGTGTCCACCAAATTATGGTTTTTTTTTTAACATTCATACTCTCTTCTTTTGGTTAAATTAGTAAACAAATACTTTCCTTCTTCTTGGTATACAAAATCAATTAAATTAGATATTTGCATACTTTTGTTTTTAATAGCTGAATGAGATCTAAACGCTAAATGTCAGTTTACATATATAACAGCACCTCACTATAGCAACCATAAAATTTTCAGACAAACATAGTCACTACAGAGAGGTTTGACTGTAATCATATTTTGAAGGAAAATAAAAGCTAAGAAACCAACTTCTTTCTGCTTTGTAGCACATACAGCATCAACAAGGCCTCCGGAGATGATATCTCGTGTTAGAAAGGTCACGAGGTGCTATGCATATTTTGAAAACTCAGGGAGGCCAAGTGAAAACTGGGGAAACCACTGGGGAAATGGACTCTTACCCTTCATCAACAAGTGATTTTAGGGTTCCATCTAATTACAACTAAGGTCCATAGTGGATAGAAAATATAAAATTCCCAAATTACAAGTAATCAGCCAGACAAAAATTTTAGTTAACGCTGATCTGTGGACTAATAAAACATGCAGCAAAGTTCAACCACAAACCACCCAATGATAATTTCAGAACCCAATATCACTAAAGACATCCAAAAAATGACCAAGAAAGGGGAAACAAAGAAATCCACACATAGGAATGAAAGTAAGAGTGATAGATATGGAAATCAATGTCCGAAAAACTCACACCATCTGGAAGGACACTCGGAGGACATTGTTAACACAAACAAAGAGTACACAAGTTCAAAAGAATTGTTTGTATAAATAAACACTAAGCTGTCCTGATTCAATTCCAAATCATGTCCCAGCGTCTAATAATAGCTTGTTTGTCTTCTAGCATTCTACCGTCTCTAGGCAAAAGCAAAAAGTTGGGAACGCAAACTTCAACACAGTGTACAGCAACAACAGGTGGCCTAATTGATAAATAATAGGTCAGTCTTAAAATGTTTAAGAAAACTACCTGGAAAACGGATATTACATACTTGAAATGACTAATCATACCAAAGTTTGATAAACATTACAAAGTTCAATTGACTAAAGACCTACAGTGTAAATCTCTATGATTCTCAGTGAACACCTCACACTTGAAGGACTGCACGTTAGGCTATTTAAGTTGAAATCAAGTAGTACTAACATTTCTAAAGGAAAAAAGGGAAGGTTGTTCCCCAGCAAAGAGAACAAATAACTGAACAAGGAGATCATCCTTGCCATCAAAACTAACAAGTGGAAGATGGTTAGCACAAGGTTATGAAGTAGCTTTTCCCTGACTCATTGAAGAAAAATCAAGGGTGTGAATGTTCCAGCAGAAAAGCAGTTTCATTCTTTGAAGACATTTTGAGGTTATAATCTTGACCAACTCTTGAGAAGAAAAAGGTATTATCCTTTAGAAATTAAGGAAGAGCTGCAACATAATTGCAATAAAAAATAAGAAAAAGTTGATAGACTGGTTAAGATCGTACAAACATAGAGCATTTATTAAAATTAACACAAATAAAAATGGACATTTTACAAACCTGATAGCAAAGGCCACTAGTTGTGTTTTACCATGAAAACCTTTTAAATGTCCGTGGACTCGGACATACATTCCATCCCTGCTTAAAAAATGTGCATTTAGAAAGGTAAAGAGCAAACATGTCATTGGCTCCCAAATGGTTGATAGAGACATGACTTACGATACTTCCTCCACCTCCTTGGTATCCACAGCATCATTCACCCTGCAAAAGGGATAGAAAGGCACAGTTTAGTGCATAGTGAGCCACAGAGGTGCAATTAGCCATATTGAGTCATAGTAGTTTAGGCAGAGTGCCCTAAACCAACTTAAAACATTAAGAGATTAAACCTAGAGCTATCAAGGTAGATGATGCCAAGCTTCAAGTAGTGCATTAAGCTCCCTGATTTTGTTAAGTTTGGTCAATCTTATTATATTTCAGTAGGAAAAAAACAATATAAATTTTCTTAATTTTCATCTAACTTTCAAGGAGGATTGTGTTTTGAGAAGACACCTTCATAAAGTAGTAGGGGTAAACCACCAAACTAATGACTAGAAATACAGTACATCCCTGTATCACAATCTTAAATGCTTCAGTTGTTTAGGAACTACAAGAAATCTAAGTGCTCTTGCAGGAATAGATCCCTTTAGGATGACTATTTTATGCCCCCTAACAGCATGTAGACCCACCATGTATTTTTATCCATCTTTACATAAGGTTATGAATATAATAATCAACTTGAATATAAATATATATTGAGAAGCATAATGTCAAGAAGAGAACAGACAAGAAAATTACCATCTAGTGCATTCAATACGACCAGTGCCATCATCAATCGCAAACGCCACATCTGTCACTCTCTCAGATTTTTTAAATGCCATCCCGACCAATCTCACCTAGACAAGAATTGAGTTAAGTTTCCTGCATATTCACAGATAAAACCAAACAAATCTTTTTTCTAATGGAAGGAATAATTTTACATGTTAACACATCACGGAAAATGGCACCTTAGAACAGAGCATTAGTGAAACACTAGCTTAACCATTAGATCTAGAGTTCATTGGCAAATCAAAACTGACCCAGAAAAATCAAATTAAGTGAAAGTTTTAACAACTGTAACACAAAACCAAATAAAATCTCGACCCATAAAAAATATGTAAACCAAATCTTAAGCGATGTTTTCAGAGAATACCCAAATTTCGTCAGACGTACTGAATAATCAAACAAAATACTGAACTTAAAACTTCTAAAACAAAAAATCAAGTAATCCAAAGCATTAGCCCATCCCATTTTATATGACACTATTAATGTATGAACTATCAAACTGTTTTTTTTCTTTGATAACATTTTTACAAATGCTTCCTCAATTATTGCAATCACAAACAGTTGAAATTTGAAACACTTTTATGTAGTTTTCAAAGTACGTAAATTCTAACTTTAATCTATTTAGAATGAACGGAGTACAAAAAAAAAAAAGAAACCTGACAAATTCTTGACTTTCATAGAGAAAAAGAATATGATAAAACAATTCTTACATTGTTCACATCGACACCATCAACAACAAAGTTAGATTTTTCATCACTTGATTGAATTGCTTGGCTTATCTGTTTCACTGTTAGCGGAAGCAGAGGTGGGTTATCGCGACTCTGCAAAATCAACAAACAAAATGAAGACGCAGAAAAATACAGAACAGCAAAACTCCATAGGGTTTTAGAGACCACCTTAGAGGAAGTGCGTGAAGTATCGGAGCCTTGAGTGGATTGAGAAGGCATAAGACCTCCGCCAGAAAATGAGTCCAATTGACTGCTTCCAAACATTTTTCCTTTTCTGTTTGATTCTTTCTTTGATCTCACCAAAGGGATAGACTAAATTAGGTGTTTTGACTGGTAAGTTCTTAGATTCACATTCTATATGTAACCCTATCAAATGTTCCCGCCATTATCAGCTACTTTTCCCGCTAATAAACCTAAGGCTGCAGGATTGGGAAACATTGATGAGCCCATGGACCCAACACATGAAAAAAGTGTGTACTACTAGTTTTTTTTTTCCTTTTCAAATTTGTTGAAATTGTTTTGTATTGGTATCTTTATTGACTAATTGTTTGTCATTTTAATTTTTACATTGTGTAATCAGTTCTTTTATATGTGAATGGTGAATACTAGGCAAAATCACTAACTTTTTTTTATTGTTACAATAATTTAATGTTGTAAATATTATTAGTATTTACTTAACAAATAACTAATTGTGGAGGTTATCTCTGATCTTCCGGGCCCTCTTGATCTTCGTCACCTTCTCAAGTATTAATGTCGTGTTTTTGACAACCTTTGGTGCTTCTCAATGTAATCCTATAAATAGAGATCTTGAGAATGATATTTGTAACACCCCGTATAGTTTAAACAATAAACTCCCACTTTCGAGGTAGGACTAAGAGTACTTAAAAAACTAAGAAAAAAGTGTTATGAGGTATTTGAGTCACTCTATGATCGTACTTAAGATTGAAAGTTGGTCAAGTTGTAGAAAAAAATTCGGCAAAAGTGATTGCAAACTTCTTTCTTAAATTTCTCTTAAATTTGGGTCAGATATCTTAGAGTTTTTCTCCCAATATATAAGGACTTAGGAGGCCCACGACCTATCAAATTAAAGGTCTATGAGTCTAGTTTTCAACGCATTGAACCGTTCACGAATCCAACTTCGGAATAGAGAGATATTGCGTTTTCACGAGATCGTGCAAGCAGGCATATAAAAAACGGCTAAGGCGGTGGAGGACTATTTAAGCCCCTGTGTTCGGTTGTTGGCCATCCAAATTCATTTTCCAACAAATCTCTTCGTAAAAAACCTCTCTCAAGGTCTCTCATGGTGTTCTATTGGTTTGGCAGCTAGAAGTCATAAGTCCAAGTGATTTTGGTGTCGGGGAGTTGGATTCTTCAAGTAGATCGCGTCGTTGAGTTGCATTTCCGGCAGTTTGGTGGCTGCTTCATGTTGTTTTTGGTAAGTTCTTGTTCTTTGTTGGTTCTTAGTATGTTTAGGATTCTTAAAGAGTTGTTGATGTTGGTAGGGTTGTTATTTTAGATTTCTTACCGCAGAATCCATAAAGAACTAGTCAGTAAACTTTATTTTTGTGTTGTTTCTCTGTTGGATCTTCTAGCAACATGTTGTTGGTTGGTTTGCTTCTTTTAAGCAATATCTTGGTGTACTTAGGGAGTGGAGGTTCGGCTAGCTTGGGTTCATCAACGTCCGAGGTATGTTTAGGTCATTTTTTCCCTTTTTCAGCATGATTTCCATCGACTTGTGCTAGTGTATTATCGTGCGTGTGGGCTGTCTCATGAAGCCTTGAATTCATGATAAGTGTACCGTTGGTTGAGCTACTAGTTGTGTGGTGTTGTGTGTTGATATTTTCATAAGGTTGGGTTAGACTCGTGTTTCGGTGGGCACATCATCGAGTCGAGCAACCCTTAGAATTGGTTTGTGTCACGAGTGTTGGTTGATGCCATCGTGAGTCGGTTGGGGGTTTTTTAGGGTCTTTACTTGTGAGCATTGATTGTGAATGTTTGTGATTATGATTGTATGTTCTAATTGAGGCCTTGAGGCTCGTGGATACCCGACGAACGAGAGTGTTTCCAACCGAGGGGTTGAGCCCGAGGCGTGAAATGACCTACAGGATTGAGGATGATGTCCTCCATAGTGTCGAATCGAGACATGATTCGAGAGTGGTCCAATATGTCTGAGCCTTCCTGGGATTGCGTTGGTTCTCCCGGATGGATTAAGCTAGCTAACTGTGCAACCGAGAGATGATCTGACAGTGCCTGATTGATGATATGGTTGACTTGTGTTATCTTTGTATTAATTGGTGATGTTATATGGTTATTTGGAGCTTCCTATATGTCCCAAGTACGTGGGTTTCTAGGTTATATTTCTAAGATTGTCGCTCTATCTTTTGTCAATATGGGCCAGCCCAACCCATCCGGATTAGCCCACATGGGTTTTGGAGTTTGCCAGGTCAGGTCGGACCGACCCATAATTTTGATGGGCCATAAAACAACAAGCCCATCCCATTAATACGTGGGTTGCTGGCCTTGCCGAGCTCCTACTTTTTAAAAAAGGTATTTTTAAAATAATTTATAATTTAAATTTCTATTTTAAAAATATTAACATAAATGTTTACAAGACATTATCCCATGGTTTTACTACTTGATAGTCACTTAAATTTACAAACAAAATAATCTTAATAATATTTATTAAATTTGGCTTCAAGTAAAAATTTGATTGTATGACTTCAATCTGAAACAATTTTCATTCTATGCAAATATCTTGAGTACAACTCTACAAGAACATGATCTTAATGGACATAAAGCTTCTACGAAATTGAACAACTTTTGATATGATATCCTTCGAACCAAATAGAGATATTAATAAAAACTGAATGATTAATGAGTTTTTAGACTTTATAATATTAATATATGATAGTTTAAGTATACTTTGACTCTTGATTTTTGACTCTTCTGGTTATTTTTAATACTCTATTTTATTTATATTTTTTAATTAATTTTTTATTAAGCCCACAAGTTGGCCCAACCCACTTTGCTCAAGCCCCACGGGCCAGCGGGCTTAGCTGGGCCGGGCTAAAAGACACGTTCTTAAATGGGCTCCAAAAATCATAGTCCAATCCTATCAAATCACAGGCTAGGATGGGCTGGCTAAACGAGTCTTAGCCTATATTGACGGCTCTATTGTCAGTTGTGTATTGTCTCTGAACTCTTATCTTATTTTTGCCTTTCATACTCGGTATATTGTGTACTGACGCCTTAGCCGAGCGCTGTATTCATGCCTGTAGGTCCTGACCGTCAAGCTGATCGAGATCCCCGAGGTTAAGTTGAGTTCCAAATGGGTGTGGTAACCTCTAGCTTGTTCGAAGATACCTTTTTGTGATTTTGTGTATATATTGGGTAGGTCGGGGCCCTGTCCCAATTAGTATAAACTTGTTAAACTCCTTAGAGGCTCGTCGACAGTACCTGTTGGGCTGTAAATATTGTAGTAGGTCATGCGAGTCCTTGTATATGCATTTTGGTTGTGTGCGGTCTTGACGACCCCAGTAGCATAATACCTATTTGCCACGTTTTGTTGATTACTATTGTCGGTTTGTTCTTATTATGCCGAACCTCATCGGTTCTGGATTGATGTGGTTAGTCTGGTGGCAGGGTATGCTCAATCAGGTATGGCACAAGGTGCCAGTCATGCCCCTCCGGCTTTGGGATGTCATAGACTTGGTATCAGAGTAGTTCGTGTCTTAGGGAGTCTATGAGTCGTGTTTATTAGAGTCCTGTTTATGTGTGCGTTGTGCAACGTACTTATAGACACGAGCGTATAGGACATTTATGATGGTTAATCTTCTTTCTGAATCAAATTGTGTGCTAAGTCTGAAGTTGTAGTAGTCGGGTCTAAACTTGTGTTTGTTAAATTGTGTAGGAATGCTTGTAACTCGGAGAACAGTGGCAGGACAGCAGCTTGATATTGCAGCAGGTGAGGTTATTAGCAAGGTACACCCTATAGAGACAGACCCATTTAAGGCGCAGGATGAGGCTGTCACTCCACCACCAGAACTGGTACCCTCAGCTAGAGATATTCCAAGGGCTGAGCAGGCCCCGAGAGCTATAGCACCTCCAGCACCTCCCCCAGTTGCGACAAATTAGGAGTTGAGGGCTACGGTACAGTTGCTGGCCAGAGTGGTGGTGGGACAGCCAGAGGTTGGAGAACAACCAGGTGCAGGGTTTGGAGAGCGAGCTGGGAGTTCTAGGACTCGAGAGTTCATAGCTTTGAATCCTCCAGAGTACTCTAGGACACAGGTAAATGAGGACTCGCAGGACATTGTTGATTAGTTGTATCACATCTTTTGAGTTATGCATGCTACTTCCATTGAGGATGTAGAGTTGGCGGCGTTTACATTGTGCGAGGTGGCGGTGTTATAATATGAAGGTTGGGAGCGCTCGAGGGGTCAAGATGCACCTCCAGTCAAGTGGGCTGATTTTGCTAATGCATTTTTGGATCAGTATCTGCCTTTGGAGGTTCGGGATGATAGGGCAGATCGGTTTTTATGCTTAGAGAAGGGAGATATAAACGTGTGGGAGTATGGACTTCGGTTTGATTCGCTAGCCCGATATGCTCCTTCTTTTGTTAGCAACATACGAGCCAGGATACATCGGTATATAAATGAGTTACTTCCATAGTATGTGCAGTATTT
Organism: Datura stramonium; assembly: GCA_018107945.1. Classification (NCBI taxonomy): domain Eukaryota; kingdom Viridiplantae; phylum Streptophyta; class Magnoliopsida; order Solanales; family Solanaceae; genus Datura; species Datura stramonium. Next base: position 95,150 of record JACEIK010004814.1, read on the forward strand.
AGGGCCACTGCTATGCAGGTGGGTGCGAGCATAACACATATACAAGCATTGGCGCAGAGTTTGGAGTATGACAATTTAAAACGGATAGAGCAAGAGCGGTCTAAGAGGGAGCAATGAAAGAGAACGAGGTCTGTAGACTTCTAGAGTGGATCACGAGGTGGCTCTAGGCCGTGGTATCAAGGGGAGCCATCTGGATATTCGACATTGGCAGCGTTAGGTGCAAAACCTAGTTATGGTACCCCAATGGAGTCAGGACAATGATAGTCTAGAGGGTCGGCAATACCGTTTTACAGAGTATGAGGTAGCAGGCAAGCCGGTAGGTGCAGAAGGGAGCCGATTATTTGTTTTACTTATGGTGGTGAGGATCAAAAGTTCATGGATTTTCCTGTTCGAGGACATAGTGGCACGAAACGACCGACCGGGTCTGTGGCAGGGTCCTCTACACCAGTAGGGCCGAGTGGACCAGGGGCACAGTTGGGCCAAGGTCAAGGTAGAGGCGGAGCTGCCACGCCAGATTATGCTTATCCTCATCCACGTATCTTTACATCGGATAACTAGAGAGTTATAGAGCCTCCAGTAGGCAACACGTCAGGTATATATACGGTATTATTGGTATTGTTTGTGTCAGACTCTTAGTTTTGTAAGTTCGTGGATTAGTTGTGTCGTATCAAATTCTCAAGCATGAATTGTACGTGTTGTCCAATATTCAAGGCAAAATCTAAAGGGGAAGGATATAATACCCCCTACAGTTTAAGCAATAAACTCTCCTTTTGAGGTAGCACTAAGAGTACTTAATAGGCTAAGAAGGAAGTGTTATAAGGTATTTGAGTCACTCTATGATCGTATTTAAGATTGGATGTCGATCAAGTTGTAGAACCAAATTCGGCAAAAGCTATCACAAATTTCTTTCTTAAATTTCTCTAAAATTTGGGTCAGATATCTCGAAGCTTTTCTCCTAATATATAAGGAATTTTGGGGCCCACGACCTATCAAATTAAAGGTCAATGAGTCTATTTTCCAAATCATTAAACCGTCTGCAAATTCCACTTCAGAATAGAGGATATTCACATTTTTGTGAGACCACACAAGAAGGCACGTCAAAAATGGCTAAGGCAGTGGAGAACTATTTAAGACTCTTTGGTCAGTCGTTGGTCATTTAAATTCATTTTTCAACAACTCTCTTCGTAAGAAACCTCTCCCGAGGTCTCTGCATGGTGTTCTATGGGTTTTGGGGCTAAAAGTAATAAGTCTAAGTGATTTTGGTGTTGGGGAGTTGGATTCTTCGAGTAGATCACATCGTTGAGTTGCATTTCCAGTAGTTTGTTGGCTGCTTGTGTTGCTGGTTGGTAATTTCTTATTCTTTGTTGGTTTTTAGTATGTTTTGGATGCTTAAGGAGTTGTTGATATTGGTAGTTTGTTATTTTAGATGTCTTACCACAGAATCCATAAAAAACTAGTTGGTAAATTTTGTTTCTGTGTTGTTTCTCTTGTCGGATCTTCTAGCAGCGTGTTGGTGGTTGGTGCTGCTTTTAGGCAGTATCTTGGTGTACTTGGGGAGTGGAGGTTTAGCTAGCTTGGGTTCATCGATGTCTGGGGTATGTTTAGGCCATTTCTTCCCTTTACGCCAGGGGTGGGAGAGCTCACCAGACGTGGTTACTAGTATGTTACGAATTTCATCTTGATGTTTATGCATTGCTAGACCCAGGGGACACATTATCCTTCGAGACTCCTTATGTTACTATATATTTCAGTGTTAGTCCCAAAATCCTATCAGAACCTTTCTCAATCTCTACTCCTATCGATGAGTCAGTTATAGCTCGACGGGTATAGAGAAATTGTCCTGTCGTACTTCTTCAGAAGGCCACCTCAACCAACTTTGTTGATTTAGATATGATAGACTTTGATGTTATCTTCCTTATGGATTGGTTGTATACTTTCTATGTTTTAGTTAATTGTAAAACCCAATCAGTAGAGTTTTGATTTCTGAGTGAACCAGTCCTAGAGTGAAAGGGTAGTTCGGTGGTGCTTGTAAGTCGCTTTGTCTCCTATCTTAAGTCTAGGAAGATGATCTCCATGGTTGTATATACCATTTAGTTCTGGTTAATAATTCTAAGTCCAAAACCCCGACTCTTCAGTCAGTCCTAGTGATATGTGAGTATCCGGAGGTGTTCCCAGATGATCTATCAGGAGTCCCTCCTGAGCGGGAGATTGACTTTGGTATCGACCTTCTCCCTGATATACAGCCCATATCCATTCCTCCTTATAAAATGGCTCCAGTTGAGCTAAAGGAGTTGAAGGAATAGTTAAAGGATCTCTTAGATAAGGGTTTCATCAGTCCTAGTAAGTCCCTGTGAAGTGCTCCAGTCCTATTTGTTCAGAAGAAAGATAGTTCTCTTCGGATGTAGTATCAAATCCACATATAAATCTTGTACATAAGTTGGCACAACGCTTTTGCTTTAAAAATTGCGCTCATTTGCTATTGACTATCGTCAGTTGAACAAAGTCATAATCAAGAATAAGTATCCCTTCCCCAGGATTAATGACTTGTTTAATCAGCTTCAGGGTGCTAGTTGCTTTTTCAAGATAGACATCAGATTCGGCTATCACCAGATCAGGGTTAGGGAGAGTGACATTTTGAAGATAGCCTTTAGGAATCGGTATGGTCACTGTGAGTTTGTATTTGTCTTTTAGACTAATGAATACTCCATCCACTTTCATGGATTTGATGAATAGGATGTTCAAGCAGTACTTGGATATGCATATTATTGTCTTCATAGATGACATACTTATGAATTCTCGAAGTAAGGAGGAGCATGCTGCTCACTTGAGGATTATGTTGCAGACTCTTAAGAACCATCAACTATTTGCTAAGTTTAGCAAGTGAGAGTTTGGCTACAGTTAGTTGCATTTCATGGTCATGTGGTGTCTAGTGAGAGTGTTCAAGTAGACTCTCAGAAGATATAGACGGTGATGAACTGGCCCAAACCTATCAGCCCTACTAACATTAAGAGCTTTTTGGATTTAGCTGGCTACTACTAGAGGTTCGTAGAGGGATTTTCAGTCATTGCTACTCCTTTGACTAAGTTGACTCAGAAGAAGGCCAAATTTCAGTGGTCCAATGTTTGTGAGACACTACAAAAAAACAACGTTTAGCGATGTCCGAAATCCGTTGCTATGTAACAGTAATCCGTCGCTAAATCGGAATGGCGACAAAATGGCGCCTCTCGGTAAAATGCTCGTAGGTAACCGTATAGCGACAAAAAAAATAATCCGTCGCAGAATTAGCAACAGAATAGTTATAGATCATATCCGTTGCCAAGAGTAGCGACAAATAAAAATCGTTGTTATGTTAGTCATTTCCGTCGCTATTTCAATAACTCATTTCGTTGTTTGAATGTAGTTGACGACCAATATATCTGTTCCTAATTCCATCGCCGATGTAGCGACAACATATCTACGGATATTATCCGTTGCCAAGACTAGCGACAAAAACAAATTGTCGTTATGTTAGTCATTTCCGTCGCTATTTCAATAAGTTATTTCGTCATCTGAATCTAATTGACTACCAATATTTCTGTCGCTAATTCCATTGCTAAACCATTCACAATTTCCCCCCTTTTTATATTGATATTATATATACACCTATCCAAACATATTCTACCATAATAAATATAATTCATAGAAATTAATATTCAAAAGTCCAAAATATATAGCAAAATGCAAATTGTCTAATCAAGTTTAAAGCATCCACATTGATATATCCAAGCAAAAAATCTGAAATTGTTTGCAACAATAGTGATGTCTAGACAACAAACTAATTAATGAGAGTTTGGAGAACAACAATCATTCTCAGAAACCGATGCATGAACCTCACCAATGTTAGCAGTAGTGAAGCAGGAACTATTGGTGCCATAGTTGATGGATGATTGGTAGGAGTGCCTGACTGAGATGAGGTTGAAGAAATCAATCCATGTACGCGCTCAACAATTACAGAAACCATGTGTTCAGTTAGTGGGGGAATTAATCGCCTCATTAACTCATCTAAATTTTCCGATGATACTGGTTGAGCATTTTGTTGTGGTATCGTGGATGAAGCATCGGATTCATAAGAGGCATGGAGATTCGACCCGTAATATAATTTTGCTTGAGATCCAAGACTATATATTCTTCTTTTCTTCTCCTCTTCTGCGGCTTGGTAATATGCTTGAAATTGATCAACACCAGATTGAGTCTCTATTTGATTCTGTAATATCTCTTCATATTTTTTCTATACAAGAGAGTGATATTAGTGAAAATTATGTACTTTAACACCATTAGTTTCTAAATATGAAGTCAAAATTGTGTACTTTAACACCATTCCAATCAACACATACTCCAAAATGTCCAAATTGAAACTCACTAAACTACTCCAATATCCAAACTTTACACAAATAAGAGACCTTTAAGCATCTTCCAAAAAACTCAAACACAAAAATTAACTCAATAAGCACAGTTGTAGAATGATAAAACATTAAAAACTTGGACAGAGAAGAGAAGTTTTGCCTCCATTCATTCAAAGACAAATACACTCTATTCCTTACACATTGAAAGGAGGTACGATAAATAAACATCCCGTTGTATGAAATCATAAAAGAATGCAAACATGTTATAGTTGCACTTACATGCACGATCCGGGCTTGCTCACCAACAAAAGATTTTCCATCATGACCGTGTGTATGAACGTGTAAATGTAGTTCACTTGGTGTTGGATCTTGACCCTTTTCAGTATCCTGTATTGTATTTAAAAAAAAATATTTGTAAGGAATAAAATACTACAATTGCGTTTTTTGTCAGCTCCATCAAAATGATGTCCCTTTGCATGCTTAAAAGGAAAAGAAACATACTCTTTTTTTTTTGGAGGAAGTGCAAAAAGCTAAAATACTTTTTAAATTTTTTATGAGAAAATAAAAAAGTTATAGGAAAGAATAAAGCTTATCAAATAATACCTTCCATATCATGATGCCAATATCGAATTGTCTACCATTGACAGATGATCTTGGAGATATTGCTGCCCCCATGGTTATATAGGAATAGAGCATGCACAGAAAATCATTAATCTAAACTACCCATAATTGAGTTCAATATCAGGTGAATATTTAGGAAGTGAATTGATTAGTACTTCCATCCCAGTTTAATTGATGAATTTTACTTATTACAAGGAAAGACATGTAATAGGACAAGACACCTAAGCAAGTAAAAGGAGAAGAAACCTTTGTCCACCGATCTTGGAAGGTTATATCACAGCAGCAACAAATAAAGGCGCAAATGACAATATTGGAAGTTCTGAAAAATGTTCCATCTTTCCAGACTAAGAGAAAAATGTTTCTACAATTTCCTTCAATATAACCTTAAGTCGGCTGGTTTTAGCCAGAGCAACAACTTTTTATAGAGCCCTTAAAATTGGAACATGTCAATGATGAGTTTACTTTTCACTCCTTCAAAGCTTTGATTCCTTAAAACAGTAGCATTGAACTAAGCAAACAACAACTATAGACACAACTACAACCTACATGGAACCAGCTTCATTTGAAAGGCACACTCCATGTTTTAGATATGATACATTCTTCTATTTAACTTCTTTAGTACATGGGATACAACATAAAAAGGTTCTCAACGAAATTTTTCCAAAATAATCTACTACTTTATCAATTGATATATGAACAGTTCATTTCTCTGCAAATATGATCTACTACATATCAAATGGATAAATCACAGTTTGAACCAGTTTAACTCTAAAATACTGACTTCAAAGTTCGATTTAATAAAGCACCTTCTATAACTGGTATAAGCAAGAAGGGTCAGGAATTAGAGGATTCTTCAATGCAAAGATATAAACAGCGGNAGCAAAAACAAGGAGAAATAACAAATGTACAATAATGGAAGCAAGAAATAGATGATTAATAAGTAAGCAAAACTCAAACTCCATCTTTAATAAGACTGCCGCTCTATGTAAGAAAGGTCAGAGAGGCAAACTGTATGTAGAACTCACCTCAAACTGTTTGGTGTAAATTCCTTTGTCCATAACTTAGATAGGAAATTTAACCCAAAATAAACAAAAAAAAGGAGAAGAAACCTTTTTAACTATTTTGAAGCTACCATGAAAATAATAATAAAGGAGAAGAAGAATATCATTCTTTTTGATGCAGTCATTGCAGTTGACCTGATACAGGCATATTTTATATATAATATATGAGTCATGTCTATCATATGACACTTGTTACTCGGTCTTATTGAAACTGTATCAGATGGGGAATTGTTAAACAAAGGCATATGATATTCCCAACTTGATCGAGTAAAAGATGATCCCTCTACTAGTAAATAAATAAAACAACTCCCTCTAACTACTACGGAAACCTTGTTTTTCGGTCCTCTAAGAGATGTGTTTTTGCAATCCATGGAAGAAGAAAAATAAAAGTCCATAAAAGAATCAGCTTTGCTTTTTATTTGAAGCATGAGATATTCTATGACACCAAAATTTCAATGAATACATTTAATGTATATGTGGATTCTCCTGAGCAGTGGCTGCCTTGTATCTCGACAGAAGACGACAGAATATAACTCACAGCTCTTCACAATGATGTTATATAAAATGCCTCAACATACTAGAGCAATTTCACAACCTTTTCCCAATCCCTGCTCATAAATTCAACACCACCTTCTATGCACCATGCCCACCTCTGTTTATCTAACATAGGCAGATGATTAAAGCAAAACCAAAAGAAGAATCTAATCTTATAATGAAGCAAGTATTAACAGCAATCTCAACAAATGCCTGCTAGTGCAGATACATTTTGCAGTACATAGTACATAGCGGTACTACCTGCAATCTGCCACTTTAATAGTGAAAAATGACAAAATCAAAAAGATGAAAGGGAAGAATAAAGTGTTTGAAAGAACTATGTTACCAAGAAGCAAACTTACAAGTCTCTTGCAATGTTCTCCAATGGAAATAGAGCCTCCTGTGTTAGTTCCACTGGTAACCGCATTCTCATCGCCACAATGATTTTTTGAATTTATTTTTGATTTTTCAATAACCTTAGGATCTTTCCAAAGTTACATCCAACTATTCCATACTTCTTTCGGAATATATTTTTTTTGAACTCCTTCCCTTTTTAAGATGAAAACAGAATCACTGTACCATTTTGCTGCCTTCCTATGCCATTGGATCTTGACTTGACTATCAATCAAAGGATCCCAATAGAATTCCTTCTATATAATTTTATAAAGTAACAACATTAGTATCCAATCTATAAAAATGACTAAATTTTCTTAATTAAAAGGTGGAATATTATACCTCGAATTCTCCAAAATAAAAATCTTTCAGTTCTTCTGAGACACTTTTCCAATTAATTCCCTTAGGATCAAGTTCGTTCTTGAAAGACTCAAATATATAGTTAGAGAAAATGCTCGAAGGTTCCAACCTGGAAATTTTTTTCTCATTATATGAAGTCAATCATAAAGCAATTATAATATATAAATAATAACAACACAAGCATGAACTAACCCTGAAGGAGAAAGAAATACAAGTTTCCGCTGCCCAAGACCATTGTTGCTCTCCCCTTCCCCTACTGTGTTGCCTTGACTAGATGGAGTCTCACCTATTACATTTCTATGAGTAGATACACCCTCCCCTGTTACATTGCTCTGATTAGGTATTTCAGGAGCTGGTTCAGAATGGACAGATGAGGTATTAGCATGACCTGATGCTTCAACTGGCAGAGAACTAGTAGGAACTAATGTTTGACCTTGGTTGATCTGATCTGGCCCACTAGAGGAACTAGTATGTACCCCTTGTTTAGAACTAGTTGTGGGAATTGGAACAGTAGGCATGTTAACTCGACTTGTGCTACCTCTACCTCTACCTGAGATCTTGCTTGCATGATTTTTGCTACCTCGACCTCTACCTCGAGTCATAGCTACAAGAAAAAACTAGAGGTAATCATCTTTACTGAAATAAAACCACTAGCAGATGAACAAAGGACTTATATATACTAAAATTAAAACAAAGGACTACAACTATTCAAAGAACTGCATGCTTACCTGAATCAAAAGCTCCTCTTTGTACTTTTCGTAGATAAAGACAATCTTCCAGCAAGTTCACAATCAACATTAAAAGGAATTTTTAGCTATAAGCATATATAATAACTATGTAATGAATAATAAGCTTAGACATCAAAGACAACCAAAAAATGTAAACATATCACATAACTTATAACATCCAAATCATATTACTACAATTAAAAGTTGATGAAGAAAAAGTAGCACATTTCTATCAACACACTAGTCAGTATCTATTTCTTCTTTAAACTCCTCCTCCTCATCATCTTCAGTTTCATCCTCAGTTTCATACTCATCTTCAGTAGATTCTTCTTCTAACTCATGATACTCTGGCAACAATCCATCATCAATTGGATCATCCATTTCAATTGTCTCCCCATTTCGATCATGCAAGAGTATAGTTTCATCAACAACAACGTTCATATCTATCTCATGAACTTCAACTTTTTCAACTTGGAATGAAAGATCCAATTCCGTTGTGATCATTCCCTCATTAGGTAATTCAATAACATCCCGAGGTTTTACTTTCAAAACAGATAACCAATCCTTGTCCTTTTTTATTCTAGGATATGACACATAACACACTTGAGTCACTTGCATTGCAAGAATGAAAGGTTCATATTTTTTAAACCGACGACGGTGGTTAACATCGACCAACTTGTATTGATTATGCTCCTTAACACCAACATCCATTATTGGATGAAACCAGTCACACTTGAATAATACAGTTTGCTTCAAAGGTGATTTACGATATTCCACTTGTATAATCTTAGGAGTTAAAGTCTCGACTTATTTCTGCTCTGATCTTGACCCTGCCTGAGGGCACGAATGGCTTCGTGGTATATTGTGATTCCTCTAGGATTGTCCTTGGGTGTGTATTGATGCAACATAGAAAGGTCATTGCTTATGCCTCAAGACAACTTAAGACTTATGAGAAGCATTACCCGATACATGACCTTGAGTTAGCAGCGGTGGTGTTTGCCTTAAAGATTTGGAGGCATTATTTTTATGGGGTGCATGTGGACGTGTTCACGGATCACAAGAACCTTCAGTTTGTTTTTACTTGGAAGGACTTAAATTTGCAGCAAAGGAGATGACTGGAGCTTCTCAAAGACTATGACATGAGTGTCCTTTACCATCTGGCAAGGCCAATATAGTGGCGGATGCTCTTAGTAGGTTGTCCATGGAGAGTGTGTCCCATGTTGAGGATGGGAGGAAAGAGTTAGTGAAAGATGTCCATACGCTTGCTTGCTTGGGGGTGACGCTGCCCGCATTTGCGCGTCCGCAAGTGTACGGGTCGTGCAAGTAATATAGGGGCTCTTTTAGAGAGCCGGAATGTCGAACCCACAGGGACTGGACCCATTCCTCTAACTATCCATTTCTAGTGTGATCTTAAATACCTAAAATGTTGGTTATAGACATTTTCGAGG